>VYXD01007801.1:561332-596406 GCA_013397195.1 Hylia prasina
ACGGGGGACAGGGCCGGCGGCCGGTGCGGGGCGCAGGAGCCGCTGACACACCGGGGGAGGGCATGAGGCGAGGCGGTGGCGTCCCGGGCGCGCCCCGCTCCAACCGGGCTCTGCTCCGCGCCGCCGCCCGGGAGGAGGAGAAGCAGGAGGAGGTGAGCCGGGGGGGCCCCTCCGCGAGGTGCGGGACATGCTTTCGCCGGAGGCGGCTGGCGGAGCCCCGGTCTGCCCGTGAAGGGTTTACAGCGGGGACATTGGGCTGCTGCGGGTGCTGTGCCCCTCCGAGGGAGCTCGTCGGGCGCGTACCGAGGGGTGGCGGGGCCGTAGAGATGCAAGAGAAAAAGGTTTGGGGCCCCCGCAGAGCCCCAGTGCTAAGTTAAACTGGTTTGTGGAGTCTGCTTTGCATGGCCGTGTTCGGCGTCTAACCCACTGGAGAAATAAAAACGAATAAACAGGGAAGGAAGATAACTGTGTTGAGAAAAGGACACCTTTTTGCTTATTTAATTATAAATAAATAAAGGGTAGTGAAAAAGTTTGCAGGGATACTCACGCTTGCATGTGCCAGTTACATCTGCTGTTCTTGGTCAACATTTTGTCTGCTTCTGTGGTGGCAAACATCTACTGATGCAGAAACAGGAACTTGCTTTTTGTGGTGTAAATTTTAAACGCTTTGGCTTTGCAAGTTTTCATTCTGTTGACCCTAAGTGTTGTTTCATAGATCTTAAAAGAGGCGGTGGCTTCTTCAAAATATACTTGAAAGTGTCTTAAATTTCATTGAGATTGTTTCTTGCTGTGATAGTTTGAAACTTGCTTTTTCGTTTGAAGCTGGAAAAATGGCGATCTGCTGACTTTCCCCTTTTGCTCTGGGGGTCAGGGCGGGGGGGATTTGCTGGAATTTTCCAGTAACTGGTGTTGGAAGTAGTTTCCTCCCAGGATGAAGTTGGACAGCACAACAAGGGGCTTCAGGGGAAAACCTGCCTGAGGACAGGAGTAGTACAAGAGTTTCCTGTGGGATGCTTGCTTAACTGATACATGAAGGCATTTAGCCTAGGGAAGTGTGGTGATGCCTTTGTCTTCAGTTTTCGGGGACACTTTTTCTATCTCATCTAATGTTGCTATAGCTATGAAATAATTCTAGAAAGGTCTGGCATTTTGTTTCTTAAAGTTTTTAGTGGCAGAGGACAAAACATATGAATTCTGTGGAAAAAAGAAAGACCCTAAAATTACATTTGAGGGACATGAGGTGTGATTGAGGAACAATGAAGTTTTTAACAAAAAGGGAAAAAAGCAACCTGGAAACGTTATGGTAACTGGGCTGCTTACACTGCTTTGTGGTACATCAGTATCTCCCTAAGAGTGGACTTCCTAAAGCACTTGTCTAATACTGAATGCTAGACTGAAATGAGGCATAATGTTCTTAAGACACTAGAACAAGCCGTCTTTCTGTACTCATTTTGGAGTGTAACGTTTGTTTTGTGGTACAGGCTAGAAAGCTCCTAGTTTTTGTGTTCTCAGTGGGATGAAAGTTATTTTTGAAGTGTGTAAAATGAAACAATCAAGGGCTTTTGGTCACAGCATAGAATATCCAGCTTGTAATGCAATGTATTCTTCATCACTTAGTAAAAGTAGCTGGGATAGGAACTCCAAGGTATTTTGTGGATTTAGAAGCTTAAATTGCAAAGGGAACAACAAAGGTATTCTAGCCTTGCTTAAACTGTACAGCTTTTCTAGAAGTAACTTCTGAAAAAGCTTAATTATTGTACATAAATAATTTTTCTTTCAACAGTCTTTTCTGAAAAGAGTACACCTCTTAAAGGATTGGGTGTTCCTGTGTCCTGTAGACCTAGAAATTGTTTTAAAACAAGTATTTTCAAGCCTTCAACTCCCGTTGAGAAAAGGCTTTTCTACAAATTAATGATCTACTACTGCTCTTGATTAGTGTGTTTTGGTGACTCCTTAATTTGGGTGTGCCCAATCAGTATTTATTATTCACTCAAGGGGAATAGTTTGGGAGACACTGACTGTTGGGTACAGTTTGTCCTGTAAATCTTTATCACTTTAGCTAAAAATATGGGTGAGGTGAACAACAGGTTTTTTTTCTGAGAAAGGATGGCTGCAAAACTGTGAGGGTTATTGCTTGTTTAAGAATGCTATTTACAGCCTCGTAAAAGGAACCATAATAGAAAGGCAGCCTTCCAGGAGAATACTTAGTGCATCATTTGAGCACTTTGTTTGGCTAATAGTGTAAAAACAAACCTAAAATGCAAGGCAGGAATGGTAGCCTGAAACCCTAACGTTAGTAGTTAAAAGCTCTGGTTCTGTTCAGCATGTGAGAAAAGCTGGTGAGCAGGGCATTCCCTCAGAGTAATTAATACAGGCAAGATTTGGGCATAGACAGATCTCATCTGCAACCTGCTGGAAGAGTTCTCTTAAATACAGAGTTCTCCTTCCCCAGGACACATCCTCCTTACCTTGTTATAAGGAGTTTTGTGCAGAAAACCCTCAGTCCCTGAGAGTTTTCTGCACAAAAGTTGCTGCCTCCTTTATTTTGTGTCTCCTTGCCTAGAATATGATACTCCTGTCCTAATATTGCTACTCATTTGTTACCTTTTATCCTGTTCCTCTCTGGTCTTTCCACCCCTCCTTGTGGGAATCACTGTCCATTCCCCATAATTTTCCCTCATTCCACCTCCGTTTTGAGACTCCCTCAAGTGAGAAGGGAAATAGCACCGTGGGTGGTTACTTACTGGGTGTTCCAAGTCTCAGAACAAGACTGCACATACACATTTGCCAGACAAGATCAGTGTAGTTGCTCATCCTCTTAATGCAGAAAAATGCAGATTTCAGCTCTTAACTGGGCTGTCTGGTGTAGTCTCTTTTTAGTCGAGATGGTTCTGGTCTCAGCTGAGCTGTTGACTCCTGTCGTGTGCTGTGAGTATGTAACAGTCTCTGAAACAGCAAATACTATTAACAGCAAACATTAAAAGAGAGCAGAACCCTGAACACTGTTTTCAGGGTGGCAGTGCTGGCAGATACTACAATGATGAATGAAAGAAAGTGAATAAAACTGTTGTGGGGTGAGGGGGAAGCAAAAGCCAATTCTTTGTCATAGAGCTGCAGTTGAAATCCGGTCTGGTGATTTACTACTGGGAACCTCACTGTCTGATGTAAAATGTTATCATGGCAGCAAGGGAAATGCTTAGAAGTCTTACCCATAATTAAATCAAATGTCCTACCTGATATATCAATGTGTTCCTGATTGTTTCATCTCTGACTGAAAGAGCACCTCTGTTTTTCTTTCCTTGGAAGTATTAATAGGCTGTAAACTAAACCTAGAAAATGTTGGAACAGCTGTAGGACACTTGGCTTGTATTGATAAACTATCTGGATTCAAGTGAGTTTGCAGAAAGTGGAAAACGCCACAAGTTGCAAGTTAAATTATCTGGGATTTCATTTATGCCAGAGCTCAGCTCCTTGTGTGTTTTAATATACCACTTCATGGTAACAGTGGTGGATGGTCAAAACACTTCAATAGCAGACTTCTAACACTTTCTAGGGAAAGCGTGGAGTTGCCAAATTCAGTCAGCTTAATGGTGTGTGACCCTACTAGTTCTCATATTGCTCTACAGATTCCATTTTAAAAGTGGTTCATGGACTACCCAAGGCATACAAAACAAAATCTTGTAGCACCACAGCTCCCTCCATTGCAAGAAAGGATTTTAAAGGTCAGTCTCCTCTTCCCCGTAGACACACTGTTCCTTCCTTTTACAGTCACCAGGTCTATCTTTGGTCAGGTTCTTAACTGATCAGACTAAATTACAAACTCTTAAGTTTTTTGCTATATCAGTGAGTTGCAGTGGTTCATGGGGCTACTGGAGCATGTAGACAACACTTGCTAACATCAGATTGCTATGTTGAATTCTGGGGTTGTATATAATCATGGATTTCTTATCTTTTTAGATTACAAATAAAATGCATTCCTTCTTATTGCTTTACAGATTGTTAAAGATGCATTTTTTGGAGGATTGTTCGTGTGTAGGGGAAAGCATTCAATTGCATAGCTGTCAGCTGCACTGAAAGCTGCTGACCTGGTACCTTGGCTAAATATGCTGATTGAATTTATGTTTAAGTTTCTCTAATGTAGGGTAAAGCTGTGGTTTCACAATAGGGAGCAAGCTGCCTTAACATCTCATGGCTACTCAGAGAATGGGGGAATCTCACTTCCTCCTCTGTTCTTGCCGGGCTTGGCTGTGTGCACTCAGGAGATGCTCCTGTGAGCCAGTTTAACTCACTTAACATGACAGAAAACTTTTCCCCCTTTTGCTGTCGGTGGTATAAGTTTATTTTAATTGCAAGCTGAACTGGAATGAAGAGAAAGGAGGTATATAGTGGTTAGACAGGAATGGTAGGTTAAAGGTGGTTGCTTTTGTGTAATGGCTTTCCATACTGCCAAATGTGCTCCCAATGCCATCCACCCAACACATCTCACCAAAGCTGTTGGCTGATGCAGAGGGAGTATGCCTGAGTTCCCAGTTCCAGTTCTGCATCTCTTGCTCAAGGGTCATTTATACGCAGCTGCAGTGTGTGGTACAGGCTCTTGCTGTTTCTCTTTGTAATGATTAAGGTTTTTGCTGCCTAACAAAATGATTAAGAATTTTAGGAGTGCATGCTGAGACAATGTGATACTTTGTGTTGCTGGTGTTGTGACTGCTAGAGCTTCATCTTAAAAGAGAAATGTGCACGTGAGCTAGAGAAATTCATACTTCCAGTGTATGTAAGAAACTGCATGTTGTTCTTTGTACTCATGCATCCTTTATCATACTTACTGTGTCTTTTCTGATATCAAATGCACATACAGGTGTCCATCTGAAGACTGCTTCAGATTAGTTTACTGACAATTGTGTTTTCCTTTTTAACTTTTTCCTGATGAAGAAAGCAGGGCAGTGAGTTATTTTGTTCATATGTGATTTATGGCAAGTGGATTTAACATCCTTAGGATGATAAGGGGTTGGAATAATCTTTTTCTCCCCTAATATTTTTAACTTACAAATACTGTTCAGTTATCAGGTGTTAAACCTCTGGGATTACTCTGCCTTACCTTCCCTTTAAATGCCTCTTCCCCATCACATCTTTAGCTCCTGTCTCTTCCCTGTATGCAGAAGTCTTTTTATTTAACTCCTTCTCTTTAGTAAGAGAATTAAAACTTTGGGGTTTAAACAGCTTTAATACTGTACTGGACAGAATCCAATCCCCCCTGCTTTGCAGTGACTGATACTGAAATCTGCTCACCATTTTAGGGTAAATACAGCAAAGTTGTCAGGTTTTTCTCTGAGTCATAATATGATATTGTTACACTACTGGCTTAATTAAACACGACTTCAGACAATTTCCAGTGACTAAAAATCGGAAGAAGTATAAATGCCTTGGATGTTCAGGCAACTTTCATGGACTGTTTTTACTTCGAGCATGTCTTTGAAAACCCAAGAGTATTGCTGTGTGTAAGTGTATTAATGCTTGCAGACTGCAGCATAGACCTCTGAGGTTATAGTGACTTTTCTTGAGAACATACAGCTGGAAATATGCATACAATAAATAGGCATGAAATTAGACTACTGTACCCCTGTAAATTTTTTTAAAATTACTGTTTTGTTAGAACTGAAGCCTTGAAGTGTGTATCTTGTAACTGGGAGAGGTCTACCTGATTTTTTGCTTCAATTTAGTGATGAAATCTTGCATCATGTGTAGCAGTTTCTCCTTTCAGCTAAATCTTCAGAGCACATAAACACACTAGCTAGACCATGCTTCCTTAAAGGAAAACTACTTGCTTAGTTCCTCTGTTTTAAAGTCAAGGAGGTATCATTCCTCTTTCAGTACTGTCTTGACCCAGTCTCTTCCTAGTTTTCCTCCCATACTCCCTTCCTTCCTGCAAAGCTGTTGGTGTCTTTCCATCAGACAAAGAATCACGATGTGTTGAGAGCATGGATCTTAAACTGCACGAATAATGCACTGAATGCAAGACTAATGTTACCACAGATAAGATTTCACAGAAGGGGCTTATTATTTTCAGCTGTAATCCACTTTCAATAGACCAGTTACAAATAAAATCTTGGATCATAATTATGTAGTGCATATTTTTTACTAATGCTTTTAACCTATCATTTCAAGTCTTTAATTGAAGTGCAGAAATACTGGATGGAATGGGACTGGCTACTGCTTGGTAATCCAAGTATTGGTTAATGTAATGAATGGATGTCTCTGATCCTAGAATATATTAGGCATATTGACTTTGTTTCAGCTGTTCTCCTCATGGGCTCAGCTGCAGCTGCTTCCATGACTAGTTTTCTTCTTTCCCTGGCTGTGCTTGAAGGAGGGCTCTGTGAATGGGATAGGTTTGGTGGTCCTAACAAATTAGGCTTGTGCATCCAAATCAAGTCACAGAAATGGAACAAAAACATGTTAAGGAATTGGAGCAATACTATCTGCTAACTTCCACCGTGAGTACAAAAACTACTACGTTGTGTCACCACAGGTATTATTTTATCTTTCCTCTTTGCTCTACCATCTTAAAGAAGAGGAATTGCTTGTGGTTAAGACACTACTGTGCTTCTTAAAGTTCTTTTGATTCTCAGCTACTTGTTTCTTGATCTGCTATCAATCCTCAAAATAAATTCTTTTCAGTTAGAGTCCATAGCTGCTAATCTTTTTTAGCAACTAAAAATGTTGGCCAGCTTTGAATGCTCTAGTTGTATAGCATAGTATGAAAAGGAATAAAACCCAGTACCCACAGATGAGGCTTATGAATATATGTTCTGTGTTGTTAAGGCATCTCAGATACGTGTGCAATACTGACATAAGAATTAATTCATAGTTACATGTTCAGCTCTAAGAAATAAGAGCTCCATTCCTGTTATTTCACTTGACTGTGTAATATGCATTGCTAAACCCCAGATGGTGAACTTGTTGGATAGGATGATGACTAGTTAGCAGTTTCCTTCATATGTGGTTGAAATATTTCAGAAGTGACTAAGACTTGAACTGGAAACTTCAAATGCTTATTGTTTTAGGGTTCTATATGCTTTGTAATGTATGCCTCTGCAGTGGTGCTGACTTGGAGAAAATGGATTACCTTCCAGCAGCAGGGAGGCGACTTGAGGCAAGCTCTAACTAAACTTGCTGGACTGGCAATGGGTTCGAGTTACTTTTCAGAGTTCAGTACTTAAAATTCTGGGGATTGTGAGATATGCCTTGAATGCTGCAGAGAAAATGACCTCAAGTGAAGGAACATGTGAATTGTCTTTAAACTCATTTGTGAAGTAGAGAAATTAACCCAGCCAAAGGCGACTGCTGTCACCTCAGCAGCTGTTTTACTCCTGTTTGTTACTACAGTATTATCTTTCCTAAGATCACACAAGCAATCACCAAGGCTGCTCTCACATCAGCCCTTTCCAGGGATGTGAGAATAGCAAATGCTCCCTCTTGGATCTGTGTTGTGGGGGAGGAGAGTGCTTTAGTGAGCTAAAGGTAATAGCTGAACCTGAGCTGCATCATTTTCCCTCTAATTTTGGTTAGTCTCCACGCATAACCAAAATATTTAAAGGTGTTCTGTAAAGTTTGCTAAACCTGATATTTTTCAGTTGATTGCTTGTATTACATGCTCACCCCATATATTTTGTGGATAGCCAATGTTGTTATCAACTACCATCTACTGTAAATATTACCTTTTGCTAGCCATGGTATTGTGAATGTGCAGAACTATCAAGTGCTGTATTTGGCTGGATTAAAAGGCTAGCAGGGACCTCAAATTTAGCAATCAATCTTCAGTGTGGTTCTCAGATGGTTGTGCTGTAGCTTGTTGCTGTAACTTCCCCATATCCCATGTTTTGGGTTTTGTGGATTCTGTTTGGATGTCTAGGTACTTGCTGTTCAGAGTGGCTGGCATATGCTAAAAAATAATGTTTTACAGCCTTTTGTTCAGCTGCTTGTGGTTAACAAAAGGCAAACTATTATTTAGGGTAAAAGGTCAGCTATCAAACTTCAAATCCTCTCCTTTTCCCTCCCCTTTCACTTCAGTGGCTCTTTTTACTCAGCTATTCACACTGTCAGACCGTTTAATGTACAAAATAAAAACCCTTAGCCTTAAATATTGGGCGTGAGCAAAGCCTGAAAGCTGTCTACATTATGGATGCCTTTAAGCTTTGTAATCTCAACCTGGTGCTGCATCAGGGACTAGAAAAACGCTGCTCTCTTACGTCGGGGTTGGTAGTGTGGAGCACCAGGAGTGATTCAGTACTGGTTGCATGACGAGGTTACTCATTGCTGATCTTCTGTAACCTTGAATAATGCCATGTCAGGTGGTGAAGGGTGTAAGGGAGGGCCATCAGGTAGCTCCTGGGGTCTTGCTGCTGCTATGTCTTGCTGTGCTTTGGAAGTCAACTGCATAGTTCCAGGACGTTTTAGTAAGTGCATGTGTATGTGAGGCAGAGCGGGTCTGTTACTTTGAGGAAGAGCTTTCTTAGAGCATAGAAAGAAGAAGGAGCAGCATGCCTCCAAGCCTTCACTTTTCCCCTTTAAAAGCAGGGCCGGTAA
Organism: Hylia prasina; assembly: GCA_013397195.1. Taxonomy (NCBI): domain Eukaryota; kingdom Metazoa; phylum Chordata; class Aves; order Passeriformes; family Sylviidae; genus Hylia; species Hylia prasina. The sequence goes on from VYXD01007801.1 coordinate 569,916, forward strand.
AGGGTTAAATTGCAGCCCCCTGCAGCACACCCCGCCCCCACCGCTATATATGGTGTGCCCAAAGGCACTGGAGATTTAATACATTGAAGTTGGAGCGTGAAGGGGGTCTGCAGCCTGCTAGACAAAGTCACTCAAATTTCAAGAATACTTGATCCATACAAGGATGTTACTTGAGAAAGGCCTGGCTTCTCTTGTCGTTGCCGAATGAGCCGGCTGAGCGTCCCAAACACAGCATTTGTGGCTAGATGAGCAAATTGGAAACCAGATTTTCTTTAATTGATGACTGACTGATCAGCAGGCTAGCTAAAGTTGTTGTGAGAACTGAGCAGCCTTGCTTCAGAGAAGTGGTCATTTGTTGGGGAAAATGAAAATGGTTTTCTCCCGCTGAAGTGCTTGCAAATAGTGGACACTATTGTGCAGATAATGATACCAGAGAATGTAGTTGCATTGACTGAATACCAGATTGAAACACTGGAAAATAATTTCCCCTGGCTAGTTACTGTAGAAGTACCTACAGCGTTGCAGTTGTGTCCCAATAGGATGTATTTGGTGTCAACTTCTGTTAAAGGTTTTTAAATGAATGGGCAAATATTGGTTGGGAAGAAACCCAACTAACTGGGAGGGACAGTTTATGGAAGAAAAAAAGAAAAATGTAACCAAAATTATCATAATAAAGAAATTGGAAAGATCAGGCACTGGTCTGGAGTGGATTCTAGCCTGAAAGAAATAACAACCAAACAACAGTAACAAAACATTAGGGAATTGGAAAGAATGAAGTACAAAAGAATTCCTAGAACACTGAGGTCCCAGTCTTTCCACTGCTGTTCTTGTATGTACTAAAATGGTAATGGGGGTAAGATTTAATACTCTCCTTGCTTCTTCCCCTCTTGTACTTAATACAATTGTCATTGAGGGCGTGGATGTAATAATCCCTGCCTCCCCCAATGTCATGAAAGCATTGATAAGATTAGAATTAAGAATTGGATTAGAGTTATAAATGGTGGCTGTTGACAGAGTTCCAAAAGGGACTCTCTTTGCGTGAAGGTGTTGTCTTCTTTCTGTTCCAGACAACATGTATTTTAATTGACAATATTCCATGGTAGCTCCTGCACTCTTCTAGCATTACTAATTTTTAAGGGCTCTGAGCCTGTTACTAGATAACTAATGTATGGTCCCTCTGTTGCTGAAGCATGGCTCCCTTACTTGAATTCCTTGGTGGTGGGTGGGATGGTTCATAGTGGGCAGTCCAAACAGGCTGGGCTGAGTGGAAGCAAGGCTGAACTGTCTTGAGCAGACTTTTACTGCGTTGCTGGCAGCTTGCTGGATGGCTGTCCACTCCAAACCTCCAGCCACTCCTGAGATGTGCCTTTTCCATTTTTATGCACTTCCCAATGCATACAAATTTGATAAACTTACTAAGTTTTAGACAATAGTGACTTGTCAAAACAAACATGGCTATTTTCATGTTATTGCTTTTCTTGCAAAGGTGGAATTATCCCACCTTTTCATCCTGTCAAAAGTAGTTCATACATGCCTCTGAATCTGAACCGTTCCTCAGGAGCAGCTGTGTCAAGTTGGCCCAATTTCTTTGTCTCTTACCAAAACAAGTGGAAAGCCTCTAAGGCAATGTTCTGCTGAATCTGATGGGGTACATGTGTGCCCCTCATTCCAAGTGGCTTATTTTTCAAATAATATTTCCAGGGAGCAATTGTACGCCTTGATGCCATTAAGTATTGATTCATGGTTGTGCATGTTGGTAAATTGTAGTAACAACTGAAAATTCTTTATGATTTAGGAAGCTAAGTCTTCTAGAGAACTACTGGAGAGATTTTTGCTGAAAGTTTGGAAGTACTGCAGTTATAATTAATATAATGTGTGCATTTCATTCCCTCTTGTAGGAGGCATTGGCATTGACTTGGATATAGGTAAGGTCAGCATGTTTTTGCAGACTGGAGTAGTTGGATTCTGTGGCTGGCCACTTGAGCTTGTAGTTGCATACTTGGGCTTGGCTTAGATCCAGAGGCTCTTCTTTCACTGGAACACTTCTCTGTCAGTCCTTTCGTTTCTTTTCCTATGCCTCTGAGCCAGGGAAGGGAGTTCAAGTAGTACGTGATTACTGATAGTCTTTACTAGTGCCCCTATCTTGGTCTCTTGGCAACGATGCCAAAAAACTTCATACACTGTGAGAACAAATAGGAGAACCATAATTTAAAACTGCAGGTGATAACGTGAGCTTACTTTCACAAACAAAAAAAACAACTTGAGCCATTTTTTAAGTTAATAGTTTCATATCTCAGTCTTTAGATGCAAGCAATTAACTTATATTTTTCTTCAGAGAGTACCATGATTTTTAGAGTTGTAGAAGTTACTTAGGGTGTTAAAATACTTCTAGCTTTATTTTAATTGGTTTCCAATTTGCTTGTTTAGTTGCAGAGACTTTGTGAGGAGTTACTCAGCTGCCTCTTTTGGCAACCAGTTTTAGACTGAAGTCATGCCTTTCAATTAACATCCTTGTAAATACAATTCATAGCATTTTTATTCTGTATATGATATCACTTCTGACACCTGTTCTTAATGCCAGCCTATGCCATTCAGGAGAGAACAGGGGCTGCTAAGCAGCTTCAGCTGATGAAACTCCCCAATGGTGTGGACCAAAGATGTATTGAAAGTCCCTTTCTCTCATCCAAACCTGTTCATGTCACTTCCTTCCCCAGCTCTGCCTTAAACTTTGAGAAGGATGTTGAATAATATGGATGCTTTGAATAAATTTTTGGTGAAAGCCATAGTTGTGCATTTCATTATAAAGCATTCTTGTGACTAAGCATCTCACTTTTAAAATATGTTTTTTGGTAGAGCAAGTCACTGCGTAAATATGGAATAAGTTCATTCCTCTCAGCTGTTCAGTAATACACTTTCTCTGTTGCCATTTGTCTTCATTATATATTGTCAGTGTATGCATGTAAACATCATTTTTATATAGTATTTATGAAGGTTTGGCTAGCATAGTAAGACCAACTTATTTTCTCCTAAATGAAAGATAAATCTTGACAGTTAATCAATCTAGGAATAATGTATTGAACCAGTACCCTGTCAGAACTGCTATTTTGTCTTCACCAATGTTCAATACAGCTGTTTAAGAGAAAAAAAGGCAATGCTGTTTAGTATATATTTTAGAGGAACTGGTCCCCAGTGTGTCCTTCCACTTAAATTTTTAAATCATCATGGGGAAGCCTTGATGATGTCTTGTCTTACGTTATTTTAGTATTAGTTTTCTAATATAAGCAACAGAAAAAAATCATGATCTCAACTGAAAATACCATATAATACATGAAATTCAATATGATCTTGGCTACAGGGGAACACAGTATTTTCATCAATGTGTTTGTTTGAATTTTAAATTCATTTTAACACCATCCCAGGAGGAAACATAAAAGGAAACACTTTTCACCAGCTAGGGGATAGATTGGAAAGAGGAAGTGTTGCATATCAAAACAAAGACCAAAATAAAAAAAAAATAGAATAGTGATACCTCCCAGCTGAGATTACTGTATGCTATCCAAATGTGCTGTCAGCAGGTGAGAGACTCACTGACATGGAATGCTGTCTTGGAAATCTTTTTTGTTTCATCCAGTTATTCCTCAGCATATGAGAACAGTGTTAACCTCATTGCAGAATTCAGGTACATTTGTATATGGCTTATCTGGGGATGGAAATCGGACAAACTACTTGGGATAATGATGGCATCCCTCATTATAACTCTATCCTAATTGTCAGCTTTTTTGCAGTTTATTCCTCCCTTTGAGAACAGTTTTCTCATATGTAGTGGTGTATGATTTTGTTCCAAAGCTTCCTGGTATGAATTTTCCTTAAGGTGTGTGTAAAGAAATGGTTGACACCTGTGTTAGATTTTGGATGCAGATGGGCAATTTTCCATTTGGCTCCCCTGGCAGAGATACTTTGACAGACAGCTATGCAGTCCCTTGCTGAAGGACAGAGCTAGTAAGGGGAAATAATCCAAGGTGACTGACACAGCTCCAAATCTAGCAACTTGTTTTGGATGTGCATATTCTAATAAAGTAGCAAGTTTTTCAAGCAGCATGATGTGAAATGGAATAAAATGCTGCACTTCATATCTAAGAAAGGAAACTCCTCTTCAGAAACCCTTGTCTAGCCCAGGAAAACTGTTGCTAGTCATTCACTAGGAACAAATGTGTAAACATTTGTTGTTGGAAGATACTTTCCTAGATCAGTACGAGTCAGAATATCATGGTGTGTGGGTTGTTTTTCCTCATTTCATGTATCTGTTTTTCTCCAGGCAGGGGAGACATTCCCACCAAATATGTGTGCCATCGCTCTTTTTCTGTTACAGCTAGATGAAAATGCTTTCAGAACGAAAGATCTTTGTAAATCAAAAGTTTAAACAAACAAAAAGAAACAAAACCAGCCAAAACACATTCTCAAAACACCCAGCTCTCATGTAGTCAAAGAAGCCACTTCTTGGAGTAAGCTGACTTGTTTTCATGTTTGATCCCATATGGAGTTACGGAGGGAAACCATTCCTCGAGTGCTTTTGTTAAATAAAGCTGTTGCCATGAATTAAGCAACGCTGCCCTGGAATGTTTCTGATCATGGTCTTGCAGAGCTTGTGACCTTTGCACTGAACATGTGAACTGAAACTTCATCTTCCAGTGTTCAATAACCACGTTAAAAATTCAGAGGTGAGGCAGTCTTGGGATTTCCTTAGGCTAGCTTAAATGCCAAGTGAAATTTAAGTACCAATTTATACAGTTACTCTTTCCCCCCCCTTTTTTTTTTGTGCTAGGTCTAAGCTGCAGTTTATATTATAAATCTGAAAATTCTTTATCAGTTAAAAAGACCTCCACGATCGTCATAAAGCACTAAAATATTGCCACTGTCTTGTCTAGATGCATTCAATTACTCTAATTGGAATGTTTGTAGTAGCATACTACTACTGCTTCTTAGGGCAATTGCTTTGACCAGGAGCTGGTTGTAGTGCCTGCAGAGGATATTCAGTTTTAACTGGACTGCAGTTGAAAGGGGGAGAGAAGCAGTTTAAAAACTCTGCCTCTTGCAGTCCATCATTTTGATGCCGCTGGACTTCCTACCCAAATAGAATGCTATTAGGAATTAGTCTTTTTCCTGTTTACCAGATAGGAACACTGCCACCTCTTGGCTACTCACCATCCTGACCTTTCTGAACAACTTTGTCTCTAGAGATGTTTTCTGGTGCAGTGTTTCTGAATAATTAGGTGATGGTGTAGTGAAAGCCTTAATATACCGTATTGTAGAGTTGAGATTTAGTATGGAGATCCTAATAATTGTGGATTCTACCCTGGAACAAAAGAAAGATGGAGTATTGGTCAAATGATTTTCTACTCTGACCCATTGCAGTATACATCCCTTAAAAATATACTCAGTTAAGATGGACTTCTGCCCTCACTAGATTAACTGACCACACAATTTGGCAACAGTGCTGGCATCTGAAAGTAATTCCTGGCACAAAAGGGATTCAGCCTTTATACCATTAAAAGGAAATTGACAAAGTATTTTCTACTGATCTTTATTTGATTTTGATCAAAGCTGTGTTGATCAAATGCTGAATTCTACAGCTGGGGTGAAAAAGACTTATGTTAAGTTCTGACCAGGTTTCTAATATCAGTTTTAGTGAAGCTGGCTTGAGGAGTAGTTTAAAAATTTTGCAGCCTCAGGATTCCCTATTTTGTGGGGGGTTATAGTAGTTAGCCCTTAATTCCAGAACACTTCCCAGTTAGGAGGAAGTTATGCTTCTACCCAAAAACCTTTTCTTGCTGTAAGCAGCATTGTCATTTTCTGTAAACATCAAGTGTTTTGTTGGCCATGTTTGTCTGGTTGCGCAGTGAGCTTAATTCTTGAGAATATGCAGAGAAGGGTGACTTCTTCAGCCCAGTTAACCTGCCACAAACGAACTGAGCCTTGGAGAACACCCCTAATGCTGGCTTTCACTCTAACAAGCCAGTCCAATGAGTGCTGGGAAGAACTCCTGCTTAAACCTGCCCATGTGAGAGGAAGTCTGGTGTGCCACATCTCAGAGAACTTTTCCCGTAGAAAATTCTGGTGCAAAGCAGTGACACCCCAAAGGGCTGTAATACCAGTTTGTGCAATCCCCACTTCAAGCAGTGGGTTTTAGTGGAATGCAGGAACGTGAGAGAGATACTAGGTGCTTATACAACATGAGAGGACTTCAGTGGTTGAGTGGGATTGTCAGGATGCTAGCAACGTCCTGACTCCTCTATTAGCAACTGGAATTAATTTCTTGATGTGTAACTTAAGCTCCATAATGGTAGTAGAGGATCTGGGTTTCCAGCATCTGTTCATAAGCTGCATCTCAAAACCCTTTCTCAAAGGTAATCTCCTTCCTACACCCCCTACCCCAGCCCCTTCAGGTGTGGGGGCAGGAGGTCGTGGTGGGGAAGCAGCTTTGTGCTGTTGTATCCCTGTTTTGTGCACATCTCAAAAATGAGGCAGGTGTAAATCCAATTTCCTGTGAATGAACTTTCAAATATAACTTCTGAGATGGTGTGGTTTGGAGGCTCTTGTGAGAAAGACTTTTATAGAAGAACCAGAGTTACTGGCCTGAGAGGGAGAATAAGGAAGAGCCTGGCTTCTTCATTAGTAGGTAAGGAGGGGGCCCTGGGGTGCCAGTCAGTACTCCAGTGGCTCTTATTTCATATACATTAATTACTTATGAAAAAAAAGAAGGACATGGACTTTGCTTTACTGCAGTACAAACTAGAAAATAAGCTGCAGGGCTTTAAAGACTTTCTATAGCCATAGCAAACTAGGCTTCACTGTGCAGGCCATATGCTTCCTTCTTGCAGATTTTAGTGAAGTAACAGAAAAGGGTGAAAGTTACTTCACAAGCTTTTTAAGCCTTCTTGTCTGGCTTCATGAATCAATGCTGAAATGTCATGATTGGATTTGAATGACAAGTAATTTGATAGTCTAGAAGTTACTAAAATATTTTTGTTTAGCAGAAAACCCTCTATGTTGTGTTTAGTTTTGGTGGCATACAGATTAAAGGTGCGTTTTGCTGGTGACATTAACGAAAATACTATTTAGTGTCTGTTTTTCAGCATCCTTATTAGTGCAGAGTCAGTTGCATTGTATAAGCAGTAGTGATGAATTTTTAAAATGGAAGCTTGCTAGAGGGAGGAAGGATTGGCAAATATGTGATGTATCTAAAAATTACTGAAAAACAGTAATTTTCAGAAGTGCTTCTCTAGTGGCAGACTCATTAGGATAAAATGTTAACTGAATAGTTGTGACTAATTTGTGGTAAAAGTGAACAGATAATGGAAATTTCAGGACTGCTCTGGCTATTTGGTGGCTAAGTATTTTGCATGGAAGAACAAAAACCTACCTTAAGGATTTTTTCAGCCTTTTGGACAAAGCTTAAGAGTTTTTAACATCTCAAAACATGTTTGACCTCCCCACCCTTAAGCCATTTTGACACTCTTTACCATTGCATTTCAACAGGAAAGAAAGATCCTTTTTATAGCCAAATGGCTTCCTCCTTCTCTTCTGCCTCCTTTCCCCTCCATCCCCCACCCCAGAGAGCCTTTCTAGTGCCCAGGCTTCAGCTGCTGCCTGGATACTGGCTACATCTGTCTTGTTTAGATGGTCCTAAGAAAAAACAGCACTGAATGTGACCGGAGGGCCAACAACAAGATATGTTTCTTTTCAAATTTGAAAGGAAGCCCTGCACTTGCTTCTGCCTGTTTCTCTAAACTGTTTTTAAATCAATCATGGCTCTTGCTGGTAAATGCTTTCAATCCGCTCCCTCCCTGAAGTGGTCAAAATCCAAAACATTTGAAAAAAGTCTAACGAGTTAAATATGGTGGTGTTCACAAGCCTCTTTCCCCCTCATACAGCTTCCAGTTTGATGAAATAAACTCTTTCTGGGCTCTTGCTTTGAGACTACCCTCTTTGAAACTTTTGGGGAAAAGTTTCAAAGAGGGTAGTGTGACTCTAGGTGGAATTTGGAGGTTTGCAAGTCCAGAAATACTTACACTGATGGCAGACTGGTCTTTTGTACTTGTGTTAAAAGGAACAGCATTAAAAACTGATTCTGGATCTAAGCAGCGCTTGATGTTTTGTGGTGAAAAAGGTGGTGACTGTCAGGGAAAGAGTAATTATGTGGGGCAGATGGAGGACCGAGTAGTTCCTATTTTGGGGGGAATCATCTGATACTTTTGGAGTGCAGGATTAGGACTGGAACAATGACAGTCTTTGCCAGTCAAGAATGGAGTTACAAAAATGTGGGGCACTGGTTCTGTTTTTTAAAGGTTCATCAGCTGGGTGGGGGGAAGCCGTGCAACTTGATCCTGTTCATAAAATTCAGCCATAGCTAAAATGGATTTGCCCTTGTGACAATATCTTGTTACACAGAGAATAGGAGGAGACTGTATTAATGCATGAGAACACGCTGATGTTTTTGCATCACAATCTGTGTGTGTCTGGCTGGAGGTGCTAACTTTTGGTTAGTAGTGCCTTTACCAGCCCCCGCACTGGCAAATGCACCTTTACAATGAACTGCACGGAACAGAGGAGAAACAAATAACAGAAGAAATTGCTCTTTTAAGAGTTCCTATCATCCCCTGATTAAATAATGGTTGCTACTACTTTTATCAGTTAAGGAATTTATTAGCCATTCATTTTTAATAGGCATATACTATGTATGAGCTCTATTTTATTGCTCGCTGTGATGTTTTTAGTCATGAAAATAATTATGTAGGAGATGCACCCTAATAGTTGGCATGTTACTGGTGTGACTTGGGTGTCCAAGAATCTTGTCCTTTAAATTTTGTGGAAATGCTGCTAGAGTGAAACTGTGTTTCATTTCAGCATTTCCTCTGTAGTTACACTGCTTGAACTTTGGAATTCACTTTCCTGGCTTTTGTGTGGGGAAGCAGAGCAAAATGGATGTTTGCGCTGAACTCAGCACGTGCACAGAGCTTCAGATAACAATTATTTGACTTTTGAACATCCTTGTATTTGGCATGTTGAGCCAGCCACACGGGGTTGTCCTGTGAAGTCACACACAAGGAGCAGGTCAGCTCGCTGGAGCTTTAATTTCCACTAACCTCGTGTTGCTGCACTCATGGTTCTGTGCAGATGTGTAACCTTACCCAGCTCTGAGTGGTTTCAGCTTGTGTTCTGGAACAAAAATTCTGAAGTTTGGTTCTTAAATGCATTGCTAAGGATGGTCTCTACCTCAAGGCAGTCCCTTTTAAAGTATGCTGCAGGACTTGGTGGAGAATGGGTAGTTACTCCTAGAACAAAAGGTGTACTTTTACAATGTGTTTCCTTGTGAAAAGCTGGATTAAATAGAAAAACAGATTTGCAAAAAGTGAATTTAATAATTCTGACTCAATTTCTTCCAGACTTGAAGGGGTAGATTCCAATTTAATTCACCGATGTAATAAAAATTAGTGGCCTGACTGACATCTGTTGGTTCTCAGCAGACCTGGGAGAGGTCACAAACTGTGCCTATACTGGTGGGTTTAGCAGTGCTGGCACAAGCTGATGTACGCTAGCTAGTTTTTGTCTTCAACCAAGAGAGCTGTGGAGCCCTCTGAGTCCAAATACCCTTGCAAGGAAGCTGTAGCTTTGTTTTCAGACTTCTCTTGAGAGGTATGGAGTTCCCTGTCTGACACAAACTGCTAATGCCCAAAGACCTCTCTGATTTGAAACCCATGTCCCATTTTACAGCCTGTGCCTTTTCCCCTAGAGAAAAATGGGGGGCTGGGAGATAGGGGTGGAGATTTATGTATTAATGATCAGCCCTTGCTTTAATTTTCAGTCTACTAAAAGCTGAGGAATTTTGAGTTTCTGTCATATTATCCTGTGAGGATTGGTCTCACTGCAAAACCCCTGCACTTGGCCCATTATTTAGCTCTGTGTGCAGCCCTGTTCCTCTGGTGTGGGAGGATAAACACTCACTGCACACAGGAGTAGTGTGCAACTAGGGGAACACTGGGGGCACTAACAATACTGTGTCAGCGCTAATACCAATCTCCCGATTTTTATTCCTCGCCCATCGGAAGCTGAAGTTTGGCCTCCTCCAGCTTGGGCTCAGCGCCTCCAGCTCCTCAAAATGGAGGCTGTTTGCTGATACAAAGGCGATGCTGCTGCTGCTGTTGCCGGAGGGCGTTCCCTCCCCACCACTTGGCTCCTTCAGGCGGTGGCCCCAGCGAGCGAAGGGCAATGCTGCTGCTGCTGCTGTGCCGGGGAGGAGGGGCAGGCTGGCCCCTCTCTCTCTGCTCGGCTCTTCCTTCCCACCACTGGCTTGTACATCAGCACCAGCTTTTACAGCTGTAGTAGTACTCCTGTCACTCTCCCATCATCAGTACAACAGGCTGTATCAGCAAACTGAGCTGACGGATGAGCAACTTCATCCTTTATAGATTATGGACGAGTTTTCAGGGTACTCTTCACATCAGTTCTCTGGTGGGACCACAAGGTGCTGATGCTTGTCTAAACTTGGGAGGGTGCTTGAAAGGGTGGTGGTTCTGGAAGAAGTGGGTTTGCTTGGGTCAGCCTTGAAGTCTTCGTGAAACCTCTGCTGTGTATTTGTGAATGCAAGTCTGAGGTTGCACACCAGTACTGGGTGCTGCATCATGGAATTAGACAAACGCTTCATGTAAGTTCAGAATCTTTTTGGAAATAGAGCTGACTTCCCCCGACAGCATCCACAATGCAGCCCTGGGGACTTGTAATTCTGCCTAAGCTAGAGGAGAGAAGTGGTGTGGGATTGGGATAATTACCTGAAACTTGGAGCCTCTTGGGATTGAATAGCTTCTGTTTGATACTATGATACCACAGTACCCAACAGCTATCTCTTGCAATAAACCTTGAACCACATGCACCTTCAGGTCCAAAGTATTGCCTGCAGTGAATTTACTCTTTTTTTTCTTCAGCACATTAAACTATGCCAGTAACAGAAGAGCAGTCTTTATCAGAAGAGACACTGGTCTGCTGCATGAGTTGAACACAAAAGTCAGTGTGAAATCTGTAACAGAGGGCTCTTGCCTTGTTCCTCAGTTTACCCAAGCCTTCTGCAAATACCATCTTACAGTGGAGCTCTTTACACTTAGACTTGTTAAGTTGTAATCCTTTATCTTTCAGACTTCCTGCTTGTGTCTGGCACCACAACTTTTCACCTGTCTTCTAATTCAATACTTGGGGGTTTTTGAATGTGGCTTTAATGAACAAATATAACTTTGGGTAAAGGGAAGAATATTAATGTACAGTGTAACTGGGGCTTCTGTTCACTGTAAGGGTCTTTTGACCTGCTTATTAGTGGGGGCATTGTTCTGGTAAGCCATTCCAGGACCCATCCTGCCAGTCTTCTGCACAGGATTAATCATTTCCTCTTGACCTCCTGCTCTCTTTTCCTAACATGTTGCATTGATCAGAATCCTTAACTCACAAGTTCGCTCCTGTTTTTTAAAGAACGGGAGGAAAAGGAGGGGGGAAGGAATGCAAAGAAATTAGATATAATGTCTGCTGTTAACATTCTTAGTAAGCTTTATTCTTTTTTCCTGCTTGACTCCTCCCTTCTCCCAAGAAAAGAAATCCCTTCCTGGTATGTATTAGCTCCAGATCTCAAGCATCTTGAGTGCCTGTTTCACTGGAATTACTTTTTTTGAGCATGCAACTTCCTGCAAGATCAGCTCTGCTTAGAAAGGTCACGTTTAAAGCTTTACCTAGCTGAGGCTTTCACAGGCTACTGATCTGCCACATTAGAGCACTTTATTAATCTTAATACTAATCTGCAGTATCTCCATTATAGGTAAGGCAGCATCAAGAATACTGCATGTGACTCTCATTTCCCTCTAGTTTTGGGTGGGGTTTTTTTGTGGGGTGGTTGTTTTTTTTTAATGCCAGCAGAGGGGAAAGTATTTATGGGATCATATGGAGTATGAGCTCTCCTAGTAGAGAAAGCTCCGTGTTTGCCTTTACTGACAACATCTTTGTTATGCCTTTAAGAGGGAGCTGTTGACTTTAAGGTACAAGGGTCTGCTGCCAGGCAGTCCCAGATTATATCAGTAACAGAAAGGAGGACTTGTTCTGTTCAAATCACCCATGGGTCCCTGTATTCCCCCTACTACCTGTTGCTGGCAGACTTCACAGAAGTAGACCTCTCTAGACTTCAAATTTCACTTCTGCATGACCTAATTGTTCCAGCCCACTTGTGCCCAAGTGTGGTCTGGTTTTGAGAAGGCTGCTGTGGCTTATGCTTCCTTTTCTAAGGTGTTAACAGCAGCTCCAAGGGAGAGAGCTAAGCTGAAGAAAGGCAGTGGGATAAAAGCAGAGGTCTGTTTCCTGTTCTCATAGAACCTCTTTCTGTGAGGCTGCATGTCAAATGTAGTGTCTTCTACTCTTACTTAGCCCTTGCTTAAGACTTCATCTCCTGGAAATAGATCATTTAACTTGCCTTGTATCTCTGATCATTGACGCTGGCTGATCAGCTGTTATAGGTGCAATGGCTTTGCTCAGATCAGAGGAATGCTAGATGTCTGTACCCTTTCCCAGGAGCATTTTTTGCTACTCTGGGCTACCTGGGGATTCATCTTTGTACCCCAGTTGAGTCTCAGAATGGCTCCAAAGGTCTCCTGACAATGCACAGGTTACTAAATAGCAGAAATGACAAAGCTAGAAGTAGACCACGAGCTGAAAAGTAAAATTGGGTATAGTTGTCCTATCAAAAGCAAACAAATTGGAAGCTCTGTCTATCTAGTGATAAATTCATAGTCCTGTGGAGTGAGAGATCTGACTTAGCCCATCCACTAAGCCCATGGCACCTGAGCATGAGACATAATAGCCCTTTGTTCCTGAAGCTGTGGGAATTGTGAGCTTTTGTTAATTGCTAGTTTTGGAGGAATCTCCAAGTTCCATTTTGTTTCCTGCCCTGAAGTAGGGTTATGGGACTGTCCTGCCAGTAAGAAAACCATGATGGCTTGTAATTCTTCTTACTTCCCTGAGCTGTGTGTTAAGACCAAGCAAAATTGCCGCATCACAAAGCAGCATTTTGATGTCACAAAGAAACTGGGAGCAAGAATTCTGAGATAATACAGGATACTTCCTAGCAGAGAAAGCTCCATGTTTGTCTTTTGCTGGCATCATTTTTGTTGTGTTGTTAGGCAAGGCCTTTCACAAGAACACCGCTGTGAAGGTGGAAGTGGGCCTGTTGTCTGCTTGGCAAATAGACAAAGCAAAAACAGATCACCTTCACTGAAGGTGGGTTCAGGCTGATAGCTCTGGCACTATGCATGTGAGGGCTGGAGCTCAGTGGAGGGAGCTGTACATCTTTCCTGCTTCTCCTCTCAGAAGATCCTGTGGGCTGGGGGTGCTTGCAGCCATGCCCAAGACCTTGCATTAAGTAGTTGTTTTTAGCTGCTCTTGGCCACCACACCCGGGCATCTCGGCTATTGTCCCTGGCTGCTGCTGCTGGCTGTTGTGCTCCCCTAGCATCTGGCTCTAGTGATAAGGGACACAGTAGCAGAGACGAGGAGGAATGTGCAGCCACAGAAGGGGGCCTCTTATTTGCCCCTGGTCCAGCTCCAAAGGTCTGTCTTCCTTTTCCCTAAGCTTCCTTGTAGAAGGCTACAAGGTCCCTTACTGCCATTGGTTGATATCGAATGGGCCCCTTCAGTTGGGGTGTGGAAAGGGGGTAGTTGCATAACACACTTATCTTCTCATGTGTTATCTTGATGGACTGTCTTGGCAGTTATTAGCCTGTTCGATCAGGGAAAAAAAAAAGTATTGACTTGTTTCTAAAGCTTCAGCTGTGTGGGCATACATACAGTGGTTTTCGACATGCCTGAAGAAAAAGTTACAGTGGTGGTTCTCCAGGAGTTTCTTGTGAATTGTTTCAAGATACAAGATGTCTTTCCACTGTAAATTCAAAGTCCTGCCTCCAGTTCCATTTACATGGATGAAAACTGACATCTCATGAAAATGGTGGGTTTTTTAGAGAAGATATTTTTCAGTTTTGCATGGCAGTCAGAATAGGGCTGAGGCAGGAGCAGGGCCAATCTGTCAGTCACACCTGCACGATTCACATCTTATTCCACTCCCATGCCATCTTCTGCTGAAGAGCACAATTCGCTACCTGCAGTGCTAGTCCAGCATTTGGCTGCTCATTCTGGTCCAGAAGTACCCTTGAACCTCCAGAGAGCTCCAGGGCATTGTCAAGTCTCATTTCTGGCTCAAACAAGAAAGAGAACTCCCTTTTCAGGAAAGAAAATATCCAAGTAGCTGGATTTAATAAGTTTTTGTGGCAGAAGCTATGTCAGTGCAGTATCCCAATTCCAGAAATAACCTTATTATCCAGTCTGAAACCAATGTAATCTGGTAAGTGGCCTGTTTGTATGAGAACTATTTTATTAAAACTGGAGATGTGAGGAATAGCTATTTCTAGCAAGGCCTCTTTTAAGCTTTGTATATCTTTACTCAGAGTGTGGCGATGCACTGGAACAGGTTGCCCAGAGAAGCTGTGGATGTCCCATCCCTGGCAGCGTTCAAGGCCAGGTTGGATGGGGCCCTGAGCAGCCTGGTCTAGTGGAAGGTGTCCCTGCTTGTGGCAGGGAGGTTGGAGCTAGATGGTCTTTAAGGTCCCTTCCAACCCAACCCATTCTGTGGTCTTATACTCCACTTGGAACCATGGAAGGTAGTAGAGCAACAACCAGGAGAGCTAACTGAAGTAGCTTGCAGACCTGATGCAAGCTTTGATTTTCTCTTTTGGAGGGAAAATGTACAATGATAGAACCTCTCCTCTGTCTAGGAAACAGTGGGCACATTCAGGCTGCATGAAGTGAGGGTGATACTTCCACGGTGTCTCAGCAGGGAATTTGAGTTTGTGAGTAAACCAGAACACTAACCAAGAAAAAAAATCAGTTGTATTTTTCTCAGAATGATCTTGATGAGAAGTGTGTGTCTTCTTTAATAGAAGGCTTCTGGTTACTTGTTTTACTTCCTTCAGTGTTACCTGAATTGAGTGCAGAAAAGATTAAGATCGGTGCCATATCTGTATGTGCTGATTTGGCAAGTAGATTGTTTGATGTTGCGTTCTTGAATCAATTACCAGTGTGATCTTTCAACGTTCTGTTGGTAGAATCTGTTATTAAAACAGATTCTAATATATTCTTTCACTTGTCTGAGCATTAGATTGTTACACTATTTCAAGAGAGAAGTCTTAACAGAGTGGTTTAGCCCAGTGTATGTAGCAGTCTCGATTCAGAATGTGCTACATTTGTGTTGTCTTCGTGATCACAGACCTTTCCTAGAAAGAAAAGATGCTGGAAGAGAGGTGGTTCTGCTCATCCTTATTCACTAAGGTAGGTGTTACAGGTGGTGTGCTTTTCACCTTGCTGGTGAAAATAGTGATTGCATATGAAAGAACCCTGGCCAACTGGCTTGCAGTGTACCATGCGGCTTACAGCACAGAGAGGTATTTTGCAGAAGTTGTTAGTGCCAAATTACATTTCTCTGAAAATACTATTCCTCCCCCTTCCTCATCAGATGTTGTGGATATACGACTCAGTCCATGCCTAAAGTCTCTGCTGTAGTTTAGTTTCTCACATGAAGAGCTGGCAGTGAGTAATCCTGGGACACAGACATAGGATGGGGAGGGGAGCTCTCTATGTTCTATTCGGAAAACTTGTGCTGTTGTCACAAAGGAAAACAACAGCTTATAACTGTACTGCCCAGGCAATAAAACATGAGTTGTGTGACCCTTTTAGACTAAAGGAATTGCTTGAAGTTGCTTAAATGCACCTAGAAATACCCTAACAGCTGATTGCATGCAAACTGGTTTTCCCTGTGTGTGCCTGAGCTCAGCTGCTAATGGAGGCTCAAACATACTCTTCAAACCCCCCCTTGGTTGGTCGGAAAGCTCCTTTGATACCTGTGCTGCCCTTTGCCAAGCAGCAATAAAACCGAACCCTTTCTAGGAACTTGGAAGCAGCCAGACCAGAACTCTGCACGTACAGTGCCAACATTCAGCTGAGCAGTTTACAAGGACCAGTCAGAAAGAGAGGGCAGTTATAGATGAAGTTTGAGATCAGGCAAGCTAGAGAAAGAAAGTGGAGGCCAGTTTTTTACTTCAGCTGTCTTTCCTTCCTCAGTAAAAAAGTAGTGAGAGTACAGGTGGACTAAAAGTGCTCTGAGTCCTTCATCTGAAGCAGTATGAGCTCTATCTCAGATGTATTGTTTTAAAAAAAAATAAACCTAAGCAGACTACTTTGAAGTGTAATTTCTAAAAACTGAACTCATTACAAGAAAGAAATACAATATTCTAGTATTCTCTGCAGTGAGTTCATTATGTTCTTAAATTCTGCTCTCACTGCTATATGATAAAAAGATATTTGAGTGATTCAAATGCTGGAGTGTCTTTTCCTTAAAGCTTGATAATTTAATATTCATTATTTGCACTTACAGATTCACAGTGCAAGTTTGGTTTAGAGAGATTAAAGTTAGTTTAATCTTTGGCTGCAAGACCTTAAACTCCTCCTTCCCACCCACCCCTTTCAAGGATAATATTCCACTGTGCCAGATTGCCCATATTGCCACCAGAAAATTGCTTGGACCACTTCTTACAAAATCAAAGGTCAACTCCATGCCTTGGTGGCAGCTGGGAAACTAATGATTTAATGCTGCTTTGACCTTTGGCTTCCTAGTCCGTTTGAGTCTGACCCAATGTTTTAATTTTCCAATACTGCTGGGCAGTTGGCTTTTGTCTGTTTCCAGATGTAACTTGCATATTGAGGCCTGTTACTGAAGTGAGAACAAAACAACAAAACCTCTCAGCCTACAAGGGGAAGGAAAAATAACAGCACCTACTTCTTATGCTACAAAATACAGCTGTCTGATGACACCGATGATTCCACAACTGACCAAGGTCAGGTTTAGAATAACAAAATGTGAATATTTGTCCCAACATTCACATCTAAAGTATGTTAACAGTGGTCTTAGTGAAATGCTGCTTTTTTTACTTGTCTGTAAAAGGTAACAGGAAAAAACATACCTCTTTCCCCTCTGTTCTGCCCTCAATCTCTCAAAATAAATATTTCTTTTTTTTCCACTGGAATAAAAGTCAATGTTTGTTCTGATACTGGGAAATACAGAAAAAATAACCAGTTGGTTGTTTAAAATGCACATGCTTGTTGTGGGTTAAGGAATTAAAAGTGTAAAGTGAGATGGAAACCAGTGGTGACAGAACCGCATAATTGTGATTTGGAAGTTCCTTTCCCCACCCCCCCAAAGAAAACCACAAAAAAACCCACAAAAAAACCCAAACCACCAAAAAACTACCAAAAACAATGGGACTCCTAGAGAGTATTTTGTCATGGATTTTTGGTGTATACACAAGGTGAATAATGCATTAGGTTTTTGCAATACCGGCAGTTTTTCTCGACCATTGCCAGTACAGTTTGCATTTGCTGTTAATGGTGTGATAATGGTGTGGAAAGCGCCCTGAGGTGACTTTTCTTTTCTTAATGAAAGACTGTTGATTGTTTGGGAAGCTCCCCCTTGAGTACTGATGCATATGGAAGCTCCTCTTTGCCTGAAAGTGCCAATCTCTTGTTTTGCCTGGTCTGTGTGCCCATCACAAGTACCGATTTGACTCGATTGATTCCTGCCTTTAACTACACTGCAGCTCTCAAAGGTCAGCTCGTACCCGGGCCCGCGTGTGAGAGGTTAGTTTTGCAGAGCAGATGGGCTCCTAAAACTTTTATGGTTTCCAGTCAAATCACCTCAAGCTGTAATCTCATTAAATCTTAAGTGAATCAGTGGGTCTGGTTATTACTTGAAAGCAGTGTTACAGGAAGTGATGTTCCTGATGCAGTAGGTCTGTCTTGGCAGTGAGCTACCAGAGGTACTTGCCTGTGTGTGGCTCTTGAAGCTGCTCCCTTGCTTTGATAGCAAAGGTGGCATGTGGGGTGCAACAAGTTAACCTTTTGGTAAGGCACAAAGGTGGAAATGCAGCTTTTCCTGAAATCGTAATTGGGTTACTTTCAGGAGTTTAAATTCTCCCTTGCATTCTTAATCGTGCACAGCCATTGCATTGTCCCAGTGCTCATTTGTGTCCTAAAATAAATTACCAACTACTAATTTAGGAAACCAGCATGGTGCTTAATGCTGTGCACAGTTACTGAGAGAACTGCATGGCAGCACTGTCCAAAAGCCTGACCTTCTTTCCATTTTTTAATTCAGCATAACTGTCTTTGGGAGAAAATAGTATGTAAAAGAATCTTCTGGAGGAAGGCAGGTAGCTTAATTGAAGCTCATTTGACCAAGCAGGGTTGACTCCAGTTTAATTGTCCTGTGCTTAGAATCTGGTTAAGCATGTTTTGTGCTTGGATTGCAGAAAGGTTTTTTCCTCTTCAGAGAGAATAAACCTAATCTATGACCTCTGCATGCTTGCTTCTTAGTAAACAGGGGACATGTAGGACTAGTTTGGCAATACATAAAAAATTAATGATCGTGGCATAACACGCAAGAGTTGTGTACCAAGAGCATTCATAAAAACACAACCTGCTGATTGTGCAGAGATAATAAAATTTCTTCTGCCTTGCCTACCCACTTCCTCCCTCAGGATATGTGTGTGGTGTAGGAGACCATACCTTGTGTTAACCCAGCCTTTTGGCTAGTTCATGTACCTAAACTGCATCAAAGTCCTGCTGATCCTTGTCAGAAATGGCTTGTTTCTAGTTTAAGTGTTTATGATTCACTTTAACTGTAAGAATGTCCTCTTTCTTAAAATTTTATGTCACAAGAAAGTGTAGATAGGGATTTTTTTTTTGTTATTTTGTACTAAGACTGGTGTGTAATTTTTCTTTTCAAGAATTGGGCAAAGGTTTAACCTTCTTAGCCGTCCCATCCCTCTTCATTCTTCCTTTGGTAGAGTGAATCACATTCAAATCTTCCCCTCTAGTTCAGCCTGGATAGCTTTTCTTCCCTTCACTGGTGATTGAGCGAGCTTTCTATATTTACATTTATCCTGATTTAAAGCTTAAACAAGGCTACAGTTAAAGTTTAGGGTAAGGCTAACTTGCCTGCACAATGTAGAAGCCACCTGAAGCTAGTGGAATGTGAAGCAGTGGATGCGAAAAGGCTGGTGCTTTCACTGAGGGATTCAAAGTATTTAAGCATTTTAAAATTTCAGAATGCTTTTAAATTCTTTAAAAAGGTCCTTGAAATATAGTGCTGAACTATGACAGGGTGGCATCAAACCACTGAAGTTTGGTTAGACCAAAGCTGTAATGCTGTGTAGCAGAATCGTTATGGTGTTTGTAGGAATACCACAGTGTACTTGCCCCATGGGAGCAGCATGGAATGGATTAAAAGTAGTGCCTATCAATCACAACTTAAACCTTGACTGTGATAGAAGATTGTCCTCGTTCTCCCAAAACTGAAGCTACTACTCAATAATGGCATCTATGGCACAGTGACAAAGTGTAGTTATTAGTGTTATTATCTGTAAGCACCTCACATCTGTCCTGCAGTTTGAAGTAGTAACCATGCTGTCAGTTTCCATTTACCTGAATATTCACCCTGGAAAGCTTATTCCCAAATTCAGAAGGAAAGTAATCTGAAGTCCTCTCCATGAGGGAAAAGGCTATTAGAATAGCACACTGTGCAGCTCTTAAATCTATGACAGCAATGCTGAAACTACATTTTCAGGGATTAAAAATACTCCACCAAACAAACAAAAACAACCTTCCACAATCAACAAATACCACTTAGGGGAAGAGGAGTTTTAAACTTGTTTGTACCTGTATTTTAGCCACTTGGAAATAAGTATGTGGTGGGTAGATAATTCATTCAGAGTTCTGAAACTGAGAGGTTTTGCTTTTGCTCTCTTGTCAGAGAGATAAAGGGGGACAAATAAAGGCACACTTAAGTCCTGGTGGACAATTTAAGTTTTCATATAAATACTCTCTCACATTATGTTAATGGCTTGTTAACAAAAATTTTCTGTTGTTCATGTTCTTTTATGGTGATGGCAAAAAAATATTATTCTGTGCAAATGCTTTTGACTTCCTGGAAGAGCTCTTCTTATTGTTAGATGTCTTTCTTTTATGATTTACAGTACCTTTTTCAGCTGTAACTACAGAGCTGTGTAATTATATGATAGATGGACAAGAATTTACTCATTCACTCGCAAGGGATTAAAGAGTAACCTGCAGTAGTGTTTGTTACATGATTATTGAAATGCCCTGTGGCTGTTAAGACAGCCAGGTCTTCCAAAACAAACATTAAATACTGGAGTTCAGCTGGAAGTAATAGAGCACTAGCACCCATAGGATAACACTTGCATGAAGTGTCTTTCATGAAATGCGATTTGTATGACCCTCCTTAAAATTAAGAGGAGTTGTAACAAGTGTATTAATCTGACAAATGCCGACTGACATTCTGTTACAAGCAGGGTAGCTTTGGTCCTCAAGGACAACATTGTTTCTATGAATAAAATACTCCAGTGTATGTGCCAAACCCTATGCTGGGAGCAGACAGTGATTATTTTTTACATGGATGGTACAATTTGATGGTGTTAGCTAAGGAAGCCTAAAATAATACGCTTTCAGAAACTACTGCCTGGATTTGGAGCAAACCAATTTTGTCTTTTCTTTTAATGCCATCCAAATTTGGTTTTTGCTTAATTAAGATTCCTCATTTATGAGGAATCCCAAATGAAACCTCAACATGTTGTAATTTTTTTTCCTGCTCTGAAACATGTGCACTTAAGCTAGTAAAAATTTTACACTTGCATATTTTTGGTGTGTTAGTCTTTAAAAGGATGATGGTATAGGGGTAGAACTTGAATGTTTTTTGAAGATACCTTCCAAATGTTCATATTCGCTGTTTTGGTGAAGAAAGAAGTTCCCTTAAATGCCCTATTCTATAAGGACTTCATATGTGGGTATATAGCTGTCATAAAAATAGTGTTTGGGACAGAGTAAGGCAGAGGAGGTAAGGCTAAGAACAGAGCCAATTCGGTGCTGCCTTTGTGCTTTCCAAAAAGGCTGTTCCACATAAGCAGTAACTAAAAACATTGCAGTATAAAACACTTGGAATGGGTTTATATATCAGTTTTCCCAGACAACCGTCTTGCCTGTATTTCCTAATAAAAGGCCATAGTTGGTCATATTCACTTTGACCTGAGTTTGATGTGCATATGGCACTGGTAGTAACTGGACTTGTTTAATAGGAACGGATTGTTTCACAATTAAAGAAGAAAAAATTTAACAGTTCCTGCTGTGGGGGTTCAGTACCATGGCTGTTCCTGTTACAGCTTTTCTCTGAAGACAGAGATTCAAGGCAGAAGTGGGAGGAACAGCAGAACTGTGCTGTTCCTTTTAGATATCATTGCTGCAGCAGTACTCAGAGCCTAATGCTGGGGTGGGGTGGGGAGAAGGAGAGGAGAAAAGGATGCTACCCCTTCCCCAGTCTGCTTCACACACTTGGCCAACTGGATAGTTTACCACTGAGAGAATGTAGGGAGGAGGAATTCCTTCCTGTAGTATCCCAGGTGGTCGGCTTATGCCCTAATGGGTAAATTGCTTTTATTGTTATTTGCTTTTACTCCATATAAAAACCGAACCATAGCAATACTATGGAAGTTTAAACTAAATTTAAACCTGATAGGGGCATTTAATGTTTTGCATATGTAGAAGTCTAGTTCTCATTGCAAGCAGCCTAATCATCCTTCAGTAATTGCTGTGCTATCTCTTTGGGGATATTCACTCCCATAATACTGGGTATTATATGTAATTATATATAATATATTTATAATGTGTAATGTAATATATTATTATATATAATCCTCTCTGGAGAGCTGATCTTGGAAAACGGGAGGAGGGACAGTGTCTTGTACAAGTTACATGGCCTGATTGTGCTTACCCCAGGCTGTTACTCAAACTGGAGTTACCAGAGTCCAGTAGTGCTGGTGTTAGAGATCAGAATCACTCCACTTTGCTAAATGTGTGCTAACAATCCTCTTTGTTAAAAGGGCTTTGAGACTTGATAGTCTACAGGTCGATGCATTTTTTCTTCTTCCTAACACAAATACTCCTTTTAAAAAGTATAAGGAGAAGCTTTTTAAAAAATTATGTAGAGATGATGTAATGTTGTTAAAATTACTACAGAGACAAACCCCTCCCCCGTAATGTATGCACTTGAAGATTAGAGATTAAACATGTTGAGCTGATGCCCACTGCTGGTTTTGTTCATGTTATTTACATGTAAAAACTACTTTGTCTAAAACGTAGGAATTTTTGACCACTGTTCTCTACTAATTGTTTTGACTCTGGATTCTTGTGCTTTTGGTCTGTGATTGTAAGGCCACATAAGCAAGGGGGAACAAGGAGATAATAAAGCTGCAAAGTGGGCTCAGAATTCATGCTTGCTTAGTTTTCTAATACTTACTTTTCAGTATTCTCTAGCTTCTGCAGTTTGGCTTAGAGGTTATTCATGTGGCACTTCAACTGTGGGAACTTTCAAATACATGCTTTCAATCTTTTTTCTTGTAGCAAATGTGTTCTAGTTGATGTAGTTAAAGCATTACATGGTGTGAAAGAGTAGGTCCAAATTCATGTTCTGAAGAAATACTTTTCTGAACCAAGATTTCTAGTACCACTTAAAAAACAACAACAACAAAAAGCACAAGACGCCCCCCAGTCTCACATGAAATAATTTTTTTGAAAAACCTAGAAAAACCCCTGAAGTAGAACCTATCACAAAGTTCAAATAGCTAAATCAGAAGTTTATCTGGATGAACCTGTTCTTTCTTCTCATACTCAGTTTTTCCCTAGCAGTTGAACATTATGAATTTAAGATGTCTAGCCTGATAGTCTTTCTGACACCCAAGAGAAGCCCTCTAACAATATTAATTGGAATCAGTTGCATCTAAGTGAATTTTGTTAGGTTGTGGTGGATTGACTAGAGACTAGCTGTATAAGAAAATCAATCCTACTCAAGACCTGTTTGTGTTGGGATCAGGGAACTCTGTCAAACTTCACACAACCCATCTGCTTAACCTGTTGTTTCTCAATTGGTTTGTCCTCAGCATGAAGACCAGCTGCCCTTGAGTGAAATCTGGGAACTCTGGGGTTGTTTGTTTCACTTACCACTCCCTTCACCCCATCAAGTAAAAAAAAAAAAAAAAAAAAAGAGTTTGTTTCCAGTATATTAAGAGACAAAAACTTCTTACTTGTTTGCAAGATGGCATCCTTGCTGTCATATTTCCATGTGAAAAGCAACAGTTGCCAAGGACCTGAACAGAGAAAGTGTTCTCTGCAGTGGTGTGGGATCAGCATGGATTTTGAGAGGTGAGGCCTGTATTGATGATAGTCCCAGAGATGACATAGGAGCCTTGTGTGTACCCTGACTCTTAGTCCAAGCCTTTCTGTGCATAGAAGGAAAATTTTCAAAAGCTCTTACGCTGAGCTGTGCAGGAAAGGGGAGAACACATTACATAAGGAATTTGTAGAGATGTTAACATTTTGGTTCTCTGTAAAATACGAAACACCCTGTGGAGTAGCAAAGAAGTTGTCAATGCATTGTTGTTTATGGCATCACTGAAATCATGGCCAAGCCCAAGCTTTGGACCAGAACTTTAAGATGCTCTGGTTTTCAGACAGCTGAAGAATTTACTGAGTCTCAGTGGAGGATTTGCAGGGACTCAGAGCAGTGCCTTGGACAGATGGGCTTGAGAGTAGAACTGTCCTGACCCACTCTTGTCAGCTACCACAGCAGGCTATTTATTAGCTTGCATGCTTGAACTGCTGAATATTTAGGTCCACCCACTGTCCCCTGTGCCAAGACCACCCCGCTGCTACTCATGTCATGCAGATTTGGCACAGAAGCTGCATTTAAACAGCTAATGAGTTGCATGTTGAAGGACAGGCTGGTTTCCCCTATTGAAATCTGTGAAAGAGCTGTGACTTATCTTGGGCTGAGTAATCTACTAGCTAGTGATACCATTGCATCTTCCCCTAGACTGGCTACTTTACCTGCTTCAGTGTTGAAACGGATGTTGTGACTTTTTAGAAACAAAATATAGATTTTTTTTTTTAAAAAAACCTCCAAACAACTTACTTAAAATTGCTGAATGTCGACTTGCCATTATGTAATGATTAAACAATAGTCCACTGTGGGATAATTACACCTGCATCAGTATTAACATTAAAATAGTGTTTAAGCCTTGCTTATCCCTATTTAGGAAGAATTGGACCAGTGAGTTAAGTGGGAAGCAAGATGCCCTTTCCAGTCCATCAATAACTGGAGTCTCTGAGGTGGTGAGATAGATTGGCTGACTGAGTTACTTTGCACCCAAGAGCTTTTAGAAAGTTGGCTGATGAGGTGGGCAAAGTCCAGTGACTGGTGTGTGGTGCTCCCTCCATAATCAGAGTGGATCAATGGGGGCGTAGTGCATCTGGCAGAGGTGCTGCCAAGAGAAATGCTTGGAAAGCTGCAGTGCCAGGTGAGTGCCTAGAACCAGAAGCTGCAGTCATCACATGAAGTTTCATTTGTAAGATTTTAACTTAAAACACAGAGGATGCAGTTTCATAGTAGGCTGGAACCAGCCCTTAAAACAGCTTTGTCAAAGGTGTGACTTCCTGTCTCCTGGCCCAGTTAGCAGCCTGTTGTCACACTACTCCAGTGATCATGTGGCCTTCAGAGTGAAGTGGAACTTGATTGTCACTTCTATCCCAAATCCATTTAAATTTGCAAATGCTGTTTGTGTTGGCAAAGGCAACTTAAATGGTCTTTGCTCCACTCCCAGCTGACTGTTAATACCTACTGGGTGTTCTAAAAGTGATTAATGGGCTATGCATCTTTCAAAAATCTTTGCTTTTAACCTGGATGGTTTGACTGACTCAGTGCTCTCACCACTCTAAAATATGTAGCTGTTTTTTCTGGCTTCATGACATAACAAGAGGATTGAAGAAGGTAAACATTAGGAATTTTAAGAGTATAGTAGCCTGTTTGATTTACCAGCCTGTTTAACTCCAGTTAGAACTTGAGATGAATGCCTGTCAATGAGAAGATTTACACTGATTTCCAGCTGTGAGGTTGGCAAAGTACCAGATAGTTGTCATCAAATGTCCCTGTGCCCTTAATTATGGATTCTTCCCCCTTCCTTTTGCTGGTCCTACTCATCTTCTGATCCCAGGCTCAGCTGATAAAAATAGTTTATTCAGAAATGAATTATATGCTTTTTGTAAAGATACCCACATCTTTTCACTGAGACTGCATTAGTCAAGGGAGGGAGATAGGAGCAAGGCAGGGGAGATTTAGGGCTTCCTCACAGAGTAGCTGTCAGTTTAACTGTGGGGTGAAATGACAGCCTTGAGCTGTGTGTGGTTTCACATTTGGGGTTTTATTTGTGAGCTTCCTTCCCTTTCATGTGCTGGGCCAAGAGATACCTGTGTGGCTGAGAAACAAGGAACAGAATCCACTGGAGCATGTGGGGAGGGAAGGGTATTAACAGTAGTGCTGGGAAAAAAGCGTGTGGAATTACAGCTTTATTTCCTATAAACAGACTTGCATGAGCCAAGTCATCTGTTAGCTGGGCTTTTATTATTCCAGGTGGGGTAAGGAAATCAAGGTGAATTTAACAGAAGGGCTGAATGATCCTCTTGCACTTGATGAATTTCTAAATGGACCAGAACCCACCTCTGTTCATCCAAGTGGCAAAGGAAGGTAATAGTAAAATTGACTTCACTATTGCCACTTGGTACAGCTACCTGTGCATGCTGCATGCCCTGTGTAGCATAGGGCTTTAGCACTTCAAAGTGCCCATGCTTTTGTGGAAATTTTGTTATTAGAATATTGAGCTAAGTTCAAGAAGTAACTCTCTTGTCTGCTGTAGAGGCCTTCTGGAGCTGGTGTGCAATTTCCCATTACCACTGTATGCAGAGAGGAAGATTGGTGTTAAGCCAGTCTCTTCTACTGCAGAGCATCAAGTTAAAATACAAGTTCTGGTAGCAATTTGATCATTAACTGGTATCTCTGAATGCCAAATTTTTAAGATATACTGGGAAATTGCCTGCAGTTCTGATGTGTATCATGTGACTTGCCCATGTCTTCAGTCTTTATATTTAGCACTCAAATTTCCAATTAAGGTTTCTAAAACACTACTTTCATCATGGTGTGAATCAAGTTAATTGTCACAAATTACCATTGAGTTGGAAACTAAGGACCAGTTTCCTACAGAGTAAGAGTATTACCTATTCTTGCTTAAACTGTATTTGTATACTGTTTCAAAAGAAAAAAAAAAAAAGAAAAGGAATAATTGCTGCATACAGGGAAGCAGCTTTTTCTTCAGGAAGGGAGGGAAGCAAAAAAAAAAAAAAAACCAAAAAAACAAAAAAAAACAAAAAAACAAAAAAAAAAACCAAAAAAAAAAAAAAAAAAAAAAAAA
>VYXD01007801.1:596416-655156 GCA_013397195.1 Hylia prasina
AAAAAAAAAAAACCAAAAAAACCCCCTACAGTGCTGAGGAAGTAGGACCAAAATTCCTTGGAACATTGCTTTATACTAAACTCAGTCATCTAAGCCTTACACACAACCTAACAAAGCCACTGGTGTTTGAGTTACTGTCAAGGGAACTTGATAATAAAACACCTTTAGTAATGGAAAACTTTAAACTTATACTAAGATATTTTTTTTAATCATAAAATCAACCTGCGAGTACCATACTGAAACTTTTCCAAAAGCAGAAACCAAAAGGCTACTGTTTCGTCTGTAGACTTTTTATTGTTGGTTAAGATTACAGGGTAGCTTTTTAGAGCATCGGACTTGCATTTTAAACATAATATGGGCTTATGTTTTGCTGCCTTGTACAAATTCTTAACACAGTAGTCTTAAATAAAATCCTTGCAAGATACTGATATATCATGACAGAAAACAAATTTTTAACATGATTAAATTCCCCGTGCTTTATTTACATGCACATGTACTCTGAAATTGAGAGAAATGAAGCGTTTGCAAGCTGGGAGGAGAAGGGCATCGTGAGTATTGCTGAAAGCACATTTATTTAAGCACAGTGTAAGGATAAGCCTCCTCAGATGCTGTTTCTGCTGAATTCTCCTCTGTCATGGTGCCTGCTACATTCCATTGCTTTTGTCTGGGCTTGGTATTTGGGAAATTTTGGTGAGGGCTGGAAGGTTGGGGGGGCACGCTGGAAGCTGGTCAGCAGTAAGGAGAGAAGGGCTGGTGTGGGAATTGTGGAGTGGGGTCAGGGTTTAACTTTAGTGGCCATTCATCAGATGATGATTGATTGCTGTGCAGTCCCGGGGGACGTTTAACAACATCTCTGCCCATCCCCCTGCCCCCTTTGAAAGCAGATGGACCAAAAAATGGGGAGAGCGACACCCAGGAATTCCTGCTGTTGTAAAATGTTTTTACGGTGCACTGTACAGCCTTTCCTGAAGCAATCACATTTATGGCCTTGCTGTTGTATTTCTTGGGCTGCTGTGGCTGTAAAAGATGAATAGCCCTGTAACATGGTTCACTGATTCTGTTTAAATTGAAGTAGGCTCCCTTTATTGTTTTGTGTCTAAAATTGTATGCCACCAATTCAGGAAATATTTCCTGTTTGGGAAATAATCAACCCATAGCTGATTTATTTTAAAATAAATCACTTTTAACTATCTCTAAAACTAGTTCCCTCTTCCTTCTGATTTCTCTCTTTTTTTTAATTCCCGTGGAAATTCTAAAATACTAATTAATGTAGTAGAACAGTTTTAAAAAAGAAATAAAAGCTCCTAAACTTGCTTATTAATCTTTTTCCCTTTCCTGGATAGGGTGTTGTAGGCCACTGGTTTTTATCTGAAAAATGGTATTTTTACTTAATTACTTAATAATTACTACAGAAAGAAACAATTCATTAAAAGTAATTTACACAGATGATAGATTTCTTTGAAAGAAGAAATATGTCTCTGCTTCCATACTTGTTTCTTTGCTGCCCATCAGAGCATTCATGTGGTTTGGAAAAACCAGCAATGTTTGAAGGTGTTTGCTTATAGACCAATTTTTCCTATGTTTGAGTAAATAGTGAAATTAACAGGATAATAGTTAATTTACAGCTTGATGGATCTTTTGGCTGTATTATCTCTGCCTCTTCAGATAGGGAGGGGGGAAAACTTTGGGGACTTTCCTTATAAGTATTGCTGGATTTTTTTTTTTGTTTTGGCGGGGTTTTTTGTTTTTGTTTTTTGAGGTAGTGTGGAATTTGTTTCTTAACTGAGTGTAAGCTGATGTCCACTAAGGAAGACGCAATCTTACTCTTCCCTTCCCTCCTACTTCCCCTGCCCATCCACACTTCAAGACCAATCTTGTTATTTGTCCTGTAATGAGCAGGGAAGGAGCATCACAGTGCTACAGTGGCAGTGAACTAAAATGTCTCACATTGCTGAAACTGGGAGGAGGGGGTCTCTGCCAGCGCTTGGGGCACACTGGGTGTGCATCAGTTCTAACTGAGAACACAGCTGTGCATTGTCCTACACCTATCCTTGGTATGATCTCTTTTTTTTCTTTCCAGGGAGTTGCTTGTTTGGGGGATGGGGGGAAAGGGGAGCTCTGGCTCCCCCCACCCCCCTCTATTTTGAACCAGGCATAGAAACTTAATCTAGCAGTACATGACCCTTGTGGCCATGACCTAGGGACTGGGATGTGAGCAGGCTTGAGCTTAACAATAAACTCCTGGCTGTGGCTGCAAGCACAGGCAAGTTGGATGCTGTGCCCAAGCCCCATAAGCCCAGCTGGCACAACCCCCCCTCACTGTTGTGCCCTACACAGCCTGAGACACATCCCAGCTTTATCCTCTGGGACCGTGCCCCCTTTGCTGGGTAGAGCTGATGTACAGCCTGCTGCGTGCTCCTGACAAGTGCCTGTGACACTGACCACAGGAGGAGACCTGCTCTTGTACCCCTGCCAAGTTTGGGGGTTCTCCTGTAGTCTTTGTGGCCAGAAAGGAGTTTCTGGGGAGTTGCTAGTTCAGCTTGAAGCTGACTCCTTCAGTGCTCTTCTGGTGGCTAGCTGGCTAGCTCCCCTCCCCACAGAGAGCAGTAGGGATTGTGCATTTGTGATTTTCCCCTCTGTGTACTTATGGTACAGGTTAGTGATGGAGATCAGACCAGCGTAACTACTTCTTTTTGCCCAAGCTTGCTAACTCTTTTGCTCTCTGTTTTAAGTCTAGGTTGTTTTTACTTTTTTTATTTGTTTGTTTGACTTATCAATGGCTCTGTAGTATTTACTCAAGACCTTCCCCTGCCATGTCCTGTGTAATCTGCGTTTTTCCTAAATGAGAATATGGCTCTTGTCATTCTTCATTCTAAAATCAGGAGTGATGTTTCCCACCACATTTTGGTGGGTAGCAAGAGGCAACTGAACAGTTTAAGCATGTTGTTTTCTTTGGCTTGAACAGCTGGGTGACTCTTTTACCCAGTGGATGCTGTTACCTTGCAGCAGGAGGGGACCGAGTTTTTGCTTCTGGTATTGACTATTGTGGAGGACTAGTAGGAGATTTAACTTGCTCCTGGTCTTCTGTTCATATGGTCACCATTCTCGTTTCAGCTGCTCTGCTTGACTGAGGCCCCAAATCCCTGTTGTATGTTTTTAAAGTATATCAGATTCATACAAGTTAACTTGATACCTTGTCTTGGTTTTCATTCTCTCTCAATTTCTCAGTTGTTTAAGTGGAGTTATTCAGCAACATGTAATAAACATTCCCTGTAATTTCAACAGAAAAATTGCAGAACTTCATGTGCGAGTGAACATTGTATACATGCTTAGACAACCGCAGTGTAAGGACAAGGATCCCTTCCAGTTGAGGAAGATGATGTGTTTGAAGAATGCATTTCAGACCTAAGGCATTTTTTTACTTGGAAAAATGGGAATCTGAGACACTGCTTGAGGATTTAGTATTTGAACAGAAGCAAACATAAAGTCTGTCCCAGTTTCCCCACAGCAAAACTCAATTTCAGGGGAAAAAATGGGCAGGTTTTAGTAAAATCTAACACGTGCACACAAACACACACATACCCCTTTGAGAAGTTAATCCATGCACCACTTCAGCTGTTGCACTTATAGGAGCTTAAAATGTCACTTTATGCAACCCAGGCAATCCAAGGGAATCACCTGTCCTGTCCTTCCCCTTGCTTTTGAGGGAGAAGGGAAAGGGGGATGTTATGCACCATATCACAGGCTGTTAGCTGGAGTCGGGAGTGGCTGGATGACAGCTGGGAGAAGACAGGCATATCAAACACTTGTCCAATCTTTGTTCTGCTCTTGCTCCTTTCTGTGAGGTAGGCTTCAAATATCTGGTGATGGAAAAGTTTTTCATAGTATGAAAGAAACCTCATGCCATTGTACTATTCCGTGGTAATACAGATTTTCTATTATTACACTCTAAGAAAAATAGTGTGTTTGGTTAAGAACAAGACTTGAATACAGAACTTTCTTGTGCTGGAATGCTGTGCTCTTTCATTTGCATCTTTAGAAACAAAAAATTAAGAGGGCTGATTCCTGATTCCCTGTAAGAAAACAGACTTCCATGGAAGTTCCTATTTGTGTGTGTTACTTCCCTCTACTGGATGGAATGGGAGCGGCTACAGCGGATGAATGGATCCAGCTTTCTGGGCTAACATCTTGGTCTAAGTTGTGATTTGAATATAGGGTTTGCAAGTGCTTTGTGAACAGAACGGGCATACAGTGGTTACCCACAGGTCACTGTAGCATTCAAACGCTCTGATGGGTATGAGAAAGTTCCAGTCTTGTTTTCCAACTCAAGCACCTTGAAGCATCACTAGCATAGAAAACACTGTCATAGCAAAGGATTTTTGCTTCGTTGATGGAAGTGGCAGGGGGGAGTTTTGCCTAATATTGTTGCTGTCCTGAATGTGAAGAATTTGCATATTTTGAAAAAAGAGGATGGTTCTTGGCATGTGTGGTTGGTTTTCCCCCTGTGAGCAGTGGGTGTGCTGCTGTTGCAGCTCTCCAGTGTGTTGGTTATTGAATGGCCCACTTAAGAGAATTTGGTGTTTGTATTTGCAGGAAAAGTCTTCACCTGAAACTTGCCATAGATGCCATCTCCAATCTGTAAGTGTTGGCAGATGGCTTCCGCTCTTTAAGAGAAGCTGATGTGGCCACTCTTCCTAGTATTGTATTGCAAAGAAAACAATGACACTTCCATCTAACTGTTAGGGCATGATTTGGAATTTACTGGGAAGGATAGCTGTGGAGGAACTATTGTGAAGTCTTTGCCTATTGCTACTGCATCTAACCATCTCCTTTATAGTTGAGCATTTGGGTTTGGGTTTGTTTTTTTTTTTACACATCCTGGCTCTGTTTTCTTTTCAGTTCTTGTTTATGTAGTGAAAATATTTTTTTTTTCCTCCCTGCTTCCAGGTACTGCATTTCTACTGTGATACCTGTTCTGTCCCCATATGTCGGGAATGTACCATGGGACGACATGTGGGTCACAGCTTTATCTACCTCCAAGACGCCCTACAGGACTCCAGGACTCTCACCATTCAGCTCCTGGCAGATGCTCAGCAGGGACGACAGGCTATTCAAGTAAGATACTCCCAACTTGAGTACTTTATTTCCCCCTCCTTCTTCTCCCCCCCTCTCTCCCCCAGCTTGTCTGTTACAGGGCAAGGTGTCAAGGCAAAAAGCTCTCTGCTTCTGCTGTCAGTCTTCTCACCCCTTCTGTTTTCTCAGATCTCTGACAGAAGTGGTGGTGGAGCTGAAAATAAAGTGCTGTTATATGAGTTTTGCATTCTTGCAGCATAATCCTGTCATGTAAATCACAATATATATGAAGCTCTGTACAAATGCACTTGAGTGTGAAGCATTTCAAGAAAGCTCAGGTCTTATGTGGCAGTGCCAAACCTGGTTTTGTTTTTACGACTGAGACTTTCTTTGAGCATCTTCCTTCCTGTATAACTTCTAGCACTCTGCCTACCTTTCACTCTTGTTATGTCTTCAGTGTTGCGACCAAATACAAAATACTAATCAGCTGCTGGATTGGTGTGAAATTCCTTAACCTGCATATGCAGAGGATCGAGAGCTATCTCCATGTGAGGATTGCTCTGCACACACAGATGCACAGTCTGCTTATTAATTTGCTCTATCTCAGCTGTGTTTTATAGCACAAATATAAATACCTGGCAAGGGCTGGAAAGAAGGTAGCACAGTGCTTCAAACTAGAGAAGAAATTTTTTTTTTGAGTAAACACTTGTAGAATATCATGGATAGGGAGTTAACTTACTTTCCTGGCAGGCATGCAATGTGTAAACATTAATTAAAATAACCCAAAGCTCATTGTCTTCCCTTTGCTGCTGGTTTCTAGTAAATAAGGGAATTAAGCTTGTTCTGTGAGACAAGAGCAACTAATTAGTCTCTCATTAACTCTTTGTGCCAGTGGAATGATAATAGTTTATGTTGGTATAGATAGTAACCAGTTGTTGACATTTTCCTTCAGCTTCTGATGTTAACTTGTTACACCGGCACGGTAAACAAGTTTTTGGAGCTGAATGGCAAACTTTAAACTCCAGCTTCAGGCAGAATCCTGCACAACAGCATCTTCCGAGATTTGTTTTAAATTGGGTTATAAAGCTCTTCAGCAGTATCCATACGTTTCACACATCCCCCAAAATGACAAGAAGGAAGGAATTATACTTGTTTAAAGACCATCACTGGGGCAGTGTTCTGAATTTCTTCAGGCTGTCCTAGACAAGGGCATGCCTGTTAGTAATTAAATTACTGCTTTTGACCTCCAAGGCTCTTAATCATCTAACTGGTACAGCTAAATCATCTAAGAACTGTTTTTTGGAGTAGAAACTATTCCAGGAGACCATGGAGCACCATTCTGCTACTATTGAGTGAATGCTTTTGTGCCCGATTTTCTTCCCACTGAGTTTATTTTGCTCATTCCTCCCTTATCTTTTTCTGGCTTTTATGTTGAAGGCTCCTGCCATTGTGGTAAGCTGATTGTTACTTGATGGTGTGGGTAAAAGTTTAGTGGTACTACTGGCTATGATTGTGCAACTTGACCAAACAGCTCTACTGAACTTAGCTCATGCAGCTTTGCTCTTTGCTACAGCCCATCCAGGTTAAGAGGCTGTCTTGGAAGTATTAGCTGAGCAGCTTGTGTAAAGATCTGTAAAATGAACCATGTTTTCAAGAACTGACTTGTTTCATTAGCTTAGTGGGGTTTTTAATCTGGACCACTGCACAGAAGAAGAGTTTGTGAGCAAAGAGATCAGTGATAAAGTGAACAGGGTGGAAATCTGTGTGTGCGTGCGCAGGAATGGGAAAGTTGTTCAGCCCAAGCCAGCTACACCAACATCAGCAGCAACCAGAAGAGCATGTGATACTGTTAAAAGCAGAGGTGCTCAACTCAAAGTTTTCAGGGAGTAGAGCTCTCCTTGTTCTTGGGACAATGTGGCTGTGAAGCTCTATGTTTATTCTAGGGAGGAGACAGCATGTCAGCATGAATTCAAAACAAACTCTAAAGTAAGTAGTCTCTAAACTAAAAGAAATTGGCTTGAGTGGTTTTCTTAAAAGTATGGAAATAGTCAACAGAGAATTAAATGCCAGTACAAGCTGTAATATGAGGAACACAAGCCTGGAGCTCTAAGAGGCTTGAAAAGTAATACGTTGTAGTAACACTTCTTAGTGGGACTGATACATACTGCTGTACCAGAAACTCTTTCTTAATAGGCTCTGAAAGTGATAGCTCCCCTGACAGGAGATGTTGAGGATGGATGAGGAGGGGTAGTTGAGAGTAAATGGGAAAAGGTGGAATTTGAAGGGCGTTGCAGGAGAGAGGAAGTCAAGCCATGAGTCAACTGGCTGGAGAGTATCTGGTTAACCAAAGTTGAAGGCTTTTAGGAAGAAATGTTTATTTAAGCTCTTCCTGTGGCTTTGGAGGAAAGATTGTTTTTCAGACTTAAAAAAAAATACTGTGAGTTGGGATACATTTCAACCTCTTGATCCACTGAAGCCTGATGTAGTCTGTCGCTCCAGAAGAGTCCAGACCTTACTTTTCAAGGAAGTTGAAGTCCTCTGTAAGAAAAAGCAAGCCTGAGAGCAAGAAGCTTGCTATTTTTTCCTCAGTGAAATTTCTGCAGCAATGGAAAGCATTCCATGCTTCCTTGTGCTATGACAGTCCTGGCCTGCATTCCTAAGCCTGTCTCTGACATGAGAACTTGTGCCTGTGTGGTGAACTGATCCAGCTGAAAGGATAGCCTTTCTGTGGGTTTACTTTTTGGCTGGGCCAGCCTCTTGGCTGGTTCACTGCAGTGCTCCAAGGACTGTTGATGGTGCCAGGGAATGAAGCAGCAGCATCCAATTGGGTTGCTGGTAGGACTCTTCCTTATTTCAGCAGAAAGCTATACTCCTAGCTGGGATACTTTTCCAGCCTTTTCAGAGACTCAGATTGATTCACAGGCTGATATGAAAGCCAAAGTTGACCCTGGATAAATGGTGTGGGAGGAATCAGGACTGCTGCCTTTCTATGTGGGGAGCATGTCCCGCTGCCTTGTTTTACCTCATGAAAGTGCACACTTAGCTGTCTTCTTTCAGAATTTTTTCCAAGGACTAGGTCACAAACTGAACGTAAATCTGTTATGGTGAAAGATAGATGGCTTCTTCAAAATGTCACCATCTTAAAATACATCTATACGTGTGTAACTGTATATATGTATGGATGTATGCATGTAATCTAATGCACTTGCATAACACTAAAGCACTGAGTGCTCATGTTCATTTAGGGTCAGTTTCCAGGTGAACATGTTGAAATACATTTTAATTTGTTCATCTCGGATATCTTAAAAAGTGGGTTTATTGGAAAACAAAATATTCTTTCTTAGCTGAGCCTGTAATTGGTTTTGCTGGGGTGCTTGACCATGCAAGCTTCTCACTGCCTTGTGAGACTGGTCATGTGCAGAACATAGCAGGAGCTGCTCTCTTATCTATCATGAAAGGCTTAGGAGCTTCTCTCCCAAATTTGTGGGGGAAGTGGTATGAAATAGATTAACACCTTTACGGGGGGTGACGGGGTACTGTAAGAAACTCAGCTGGCTAGAGGAGGAAGCTGATCTGTTGCCTTGAGCCTCTGCCCTTTGGTGGGAGCTTCCCTGTGGGTTGCCATATGGATCTGTGCTGCTGGGAGGTCGATACCTGAGAAGGATGGCACTGCTGTGCTGTGAGGGATCGCTTTGGGGTTGTCACATTGAGTTAGCTCAGGCAGCCTTGTGCATGGCTTTGAAGTCAGGCTTGCAGGTTTGAGAATCTGAAATGAAGCTTTGTCAACAAAATGGAGTCAATTGTGCTTTTCTAAAGCTGGGGTTTATATCAAGAGCCTGAATTTCTTTGTACTTTTAGTCATTGTTTTGTGTGGTATTTCAGTGAGCTCCTCAGTGCAGCATATGAGCAGATGGTTATTGGGGAAGATGTATTTGACATGTGTCACTGTCCAAACTACTGTTCTGCCTAAAATTTTAAGCAAAAAGTCTGTTCTTGCAGTACAAACCAAAATGATAGTTTAGTTGTATCTGGCATGAGTTAACCTTGCCTCTAGCCCTCCCTCCATTAAAGCTTCTTTTAAAATTATCTTTGTGAGGAACTTCAAGTGAGGATGTTTTAGTGTTTTATATGCATTAGACTGAAACCTTTAAATTGATCTAGCTACCATGATTTGTGCTATAGCTGCACCAGTATTACTGCAAATTCACTGCTAAGCTTGTTAATCCTGGTACCTTTCACTGCAATTAGGTAGAATCTTCCAGTTATTTTTTCTAGTGTAAGAACATTAGGAAGTTTGTATCCTGTTCTTGATGCTGGAGAAAGCCAACTGTTATGTCCTGGTTGTTTTTATCCTGCTTTGACACAACAACTGGAGAAGTTCAGTGAAACAAGCCCACTGTACCCTTTTGTGCCTTAAGGAACTGAAAACAAATCACTTATGGCTGGAACACCTTCCATTTGGTGGAAGAGGGCTAACTTGAGACACACCAGTTTCCTTCAGGACTTTTTGTATTTAATGTGCTTTTAAAGTCCAGAAGGGAGAAGAAGCATCTCAGCTGTTTGTTCCCTTCTGAGTAGGGTTAACTTAGTCTTAAATTCCTTAATGGTTAAACAGCAAACCCTCCATACTGAGGTAGGAAAGTGTATATTTAATATTCTTTATTCAATACCTGTGGCCCATTTGCCCCTCAAACACTGAAGAAGTCCTCAGTAGAACCAAAATTTGAATTTTTCTCTCCAGAGGTTTGCACCTTCATTGGAAAACTTGAGATTGGGAAACTTAAACGTCGGAATTAATGTCTGAGAAATTACACCTCCTTCCCATCTTTGGATGGATGGATGGATGGAATAAAAAAATCCTAGGGACTTGCAGCACTAGTGAAAACTTGGGAGTCTAGAACATTAAATATTCCATAGGAATATTTAGGTAAACATGAAATCATAGATTTTTTAAAATAACTTGAGGCTCTAGTTCCTACTGTTCAACAGAAGACAGGAAATACAAAAAATTACTGAATGCTGCCACTCTATAAAATAGCAAGTCCTGATTTGGGCACCTCTGTAGTCAGCATGGATATCCAGAAGCATGGCAAATAATGCTACCCTGCTAGTTCTGACTCTTGCAGTTGGTTTCTTCATTGGTTTGTGTTGTACCATCAGTTGCCACTGGAGCAAGATCATCACTAGTTTTTCCCTCAGGTGGTGAAAGGTAGATAAAGGGGAGCTCACAGAGGTGTCCATCTAAAGGGAGCTTGCAAAGGACACTCAGGTTCCAATACAACTTTTCCCTTCACCTTTTACTCAAAGCTGAAACGTGCTGGTAGCAATAGCTAGTGATGGATGTCTGCATTGCTTTCCTTCATGCAAACTCTGTCTGCCTCACTGGAAGCCCATGTGCAGTTTCCTCATGTGGTGGCCCCCCTGGAACATGTCACCTGCACAAGGACTGTTGCTACTTCAATTTTACTCTTGAGGAATTGGAAGTACCAGTTTCAACCCTAAAGTTTAGCAGATACACTGCAAAGTGGTGTTTTACTTGTTTTTACTTGTTTTTAACAACCACAAGGCACTGGTGACATCTCTAGTAGAATGGGGAGTGGTATTGGCCATCTTTGGAGCCCTGAGAAGCCACCAGTGGAGAGGTACAGCTGCAAATAGACAATTTACTTTGTTGGCCAACGGCAGGAAACAAAACAGTTGTTCTCCATCTTGCATTCAGTAACCCAGCACAATTCTTGGATAAATACAGGCCTTGTCTTCTATCTCCCAAGTGTGTGAACTGGTTGACCATCTAATTCACTAGCACTGGAAAAGTTATGACATATCATGAGGAGAGATCATCATAAAAGCTATTTTTCTTTACAAGTATTTGTTGTTAAAAATATTGTGTGGTGTCTGACCAGAACAAGAAACACTGCTGCTTAACATGCTTTCTAAAAAGTTGACCTCTCCAAGACAAATTCTGCATAGAAAATGCCTGCAGGAGTGAGTTTTCACAGCAGAACTCTGACATGTTACAGTAATCAAGGTGAACAAGGGATTTCCATGTGAAGAAGACTCCCAAAAGTTGTACTTAACGTTCTTGCCTGTTGCTTCAGATATAGATAACTTGCTCTTGCTGTTTCCCCCATTGTACTTCTGCATGTTTGATGCTGGTCAGCCTTCCTAGGCTGTTCTAACTTATTTGGGCAGAGTGCAGAGACTCTCTGAATTTTACCAAAACTTCACCAATATCCTGGATGATATTAGAATCTTAGCATTTTGGGCATCCCCCACTGATCTGAGCTGTTCATACGTGGACAAGTAAAAATAAATCCAGGTGATGACATGAGTAGTTGGTAGACAACCAGCTGTGCATAACTAGTTCCTATTGCTGAAAAATCACAGCATCCACAGGGAATTACTACCTTTCCTGCTATGATGGAGTTCTTGAAAGGTGGACTCTGGTTCTAGTGGAGATTAATCAAGGAAATCAGGATTGGTCTTATGTCTAAGGGATGCATATATATGCATATATATATAGATCATGGTTCTAAATGGATACTGAGTACAAAAAGCAAAAACAAGTAAATCAAGATTTTTATGCTTTCACAGACATCATTTGTTAAAATTGCAGTGTGAGTGGATAGTTTCCCTGACACTTCTCAAGGTGATACCTTTCTCTTTGCAAGAGGAGGAAGTGGTTTTGCTGTACTTGGTGGGAATCCAGGTCTGTTTTGGAAGAAATGCATGTTCTTCCCCTGCAGAAGGGCAGCTGCTGTATTTGAATGGCAAAGAAGAGGTGATAGAGGCACAGTATTCTTGTGTGGCCTCTTCTAGCTAGGTCTGAGGCCTATTGGCTTTTATGAAGTCTTAATCCATGGCCAGTTGTGACTTCATGTCTACTTGGCTACATACTGTAGTGAGATTTTCATTTTTTGTCAAATTTGCCTGCCAGAAGCTTTGTGAGAGAGCAGGGCAGGTCAGCCTCCAGTGGAAGTGGGATATTTAGGCTGTCTGTGAGTTGGAAGACATTCCCTGTTAAAACTGTAGTGAAGGTGACTCTGGGAGTTCATGAAGGAGGAAGACCTGAAAGACCTGTTCCTCTTACTGAGCCTTGGGCTACAGGGTGGTGTAAGAGA
Organism: Hylia prasina; assembly: GCA_013397195.1. Taxonomy (NCBI): domain Eukaryota; kingdom Metazoa; phylum Chordata; class Aves; order Passeriformes; family Sylviidae; genus Hylia; species Hylia prasina. The sequence goes on from VYXD01007801.1 coordinate 608,611, forward strand.
TGGTCCCAAACTCCCCCATCTGCCTCACGACCATCACCAAGGAAGACCACAAGGACTGGGACTGAGACCCTAAAATCCTATTACAGGAGTTCTGGCCTGGCTGAGGTGGGATGGCTGCCAACTATTGTCTGCAGGTGCGCTGACTGGACTGATGCAAACCAGTACAGAAAACAATGGACATGTCACGGCAGGCTGGCTTCGGACCGGCTCTCCCTGAGAAGTTGTCCTGTACTCACTTTCTGAACCTGCTGTTCTTTGCACCTGTTGTTTGTCCTTCCCCCACCTTCTGGCCAACTGTCTGTTGCCTCAAAAAGGGACTATAAAGATAGCCCCCGAGTCACCCGAATTTGAGATCTCCCCACGGAAGAAGACGGATCTATTGGCAGGAGGCCACAAGGACTCGTCTCTCTGTTGGTAGCTATACCCCCTTTTCTCTCTCTCTCTCTATTCTTTCTCTCTCTCTCTGTATTCTTTCTCTCTCTCTCTCTTTCTACCAATCTATCACATATTGAGTTGTAATAAAGTATACTGCAGTTGAGCAAAGTTGCTGTTGTTGTCCCCTGCTGTGTCTTTTGTGCTCTGAGATCACACGAACCATCACAAACCCCGCTTGCATTAGAGGATTGTGACAGCTGGCTGTCAAGTAGCACTCTGTTTTTCCCCTGACAGTTTGCAGGAGAATTCTTTGGGGTAAAGATAGAAATGTTGTCTTGTCTGATTTTGTCAGGGTTGTCTTCGACTTGTCCAGGAGAGAGAGAAATCACCTGGCCAAGTTAGTTGTCCTTTTTCTTTCAGAAAAGGATCTCCCATATGACCTGGAAGAATAATTCTAGAATAGTAGTCTAGTTCACTAGTTGTCTTAAAATAACTTACCTGGAATGAAAATATCCAAGTAATACTATATTTAAGTTTTTATGTTTCCGCATTCCAGTTGTTGGCATAAACTAGATGCTGTTGAACTGAGAGTTCGAAAGTACTAACAACTATTCAGTGAAAGATGACAATGTACTTCTGACTTTCTAGATGATGCTGGATCACAGTGGGTACTTCATAGATTGTTGCAACAGATGGTTCTTAGATTGGTGTATCCTCATACATTCAGTTAAAATGAGGGTATCTTCCTGAAGGTTCTGAATGTACAGTAAAGCCTTTAAATTCCTTTTTAACTGATTTCAATGAGCTTGCATTTCTGAATGAAATTTCTGAATGAAAGGAAAAAAAAAAGTGTTTGTTAATGTTCAGAGGGAACCTCTGTTTCAGTTTGTGCCCATTGCCTCTGCTCCTGTCACAGGGCACAGCTGGAAAGAGCCTGGCTCTGCCCTCTCAGTGCCCTCACTTCAAGTATGTGTATGCTTGTAAGAACCCCCCTCTTTTTTAGGCTGAATACCTTCACAGGCCATCGTTGTGTTCTAGAATTTTGTAACAAATAAGTTATTATCTTTTTAACCTCTTTGAGGGTCACAGGTTCATCTTCTGGTTCACTGTATGACAAATGGGTGAAGGCCTAGTAAGAAACTAAGAGTTGTCACTTTATGCCTTTACCTGACGGCGTAGTGAAATGTAAGCAGCAGTCCCCTGATGTATTTTTAATTGTTTTGGTCGAGCCTTCAGTGAGTCTGTGTTTTTTTCTCCCCAGCTGAGTATTGAACAGGCCCAGGCTGTGGCAGAGCAAGTGGAGATGAAAGCGAAGGTGGTGCAGTCTGAAGTCAAAGTAGTGACCACCAGACATAAGAAGGCCTTGGAAGAGCGGGAGTGTGAGCTGCTCTGGAAGGTATGCACCCTTACACTTGTGCTTTGCACTGCTGATAGGTGCTTTTCAAACTGAAAAAATACTCAAACTATTACACAGCCAGATTCTGATATCCAAGGAATACTGCAGTTTTCAGGAGCCGCTGGTGGGGTTTTTGCAGGAGCCTCAGAGCAGCACAGCTCCACACGCGGGCTGGGCACTCCCCCTGCTGGCCCAGCAGCTGCCCCGAGAGGAGATCCCCTCTAAACAACGTCCTCAAAGTACCTGTAACGTGCTGCTCTACAGTTAGGTATTGCTATAATTGGTTTTCTGATCCACACCTCATAAAGGACAGGAGCAAAGGAGTATATCCTATCCTGGCCTTTTTTGTTCTTAAAAAGGCTAGTAGAAATTCTGTGAGACCAACTTTCACTGTCCCCATCCTTAAAAACCTTTACTGTCAATCAAGGTAGCATCCTCCCTCTATTGTTTTTTTTTAAACTGGTATAAGAAAAGAGTACTCTCCAGCTATAGAGAGTACTGCACAATTCTGACCTGATGGGCTCCTTTCAGCCACAATGCATGCGTGGTATTTTGAGAGAAGGAAAGGAAGTAACAGACAAGTTTCTTATTCCAGAGAAGTAATTCAGTGGTCATGGTCCCCTGCAAGAGGAGCTTTGTTTTCTTTTTTAGGTGTAAATAGAAAGATTGAAATTGCACTTTATATAGTTAATGTACTTTTGAATGCTGCTTTTTTGAGGTTTTGGATTGAGGGAGATGAGTTCACTTTTCACTGTTAACCTTCTGCAGGAAGCTTGGCAGCTTTCTCTTTTAAGGCATTCCTAGTACAGGAGCAATAAGATCTGCCCCTGAGTTCTCTTTATCCTATGGTGCTCTACAAATGCACCCTTGTTGGAATGTCTGCACTGAGAGCAAATTCCCTTCAAGTTGGAAAACATTATTTTAAGAAGGAAACATGGTGGTGGTAAATGATTTTAGCAAAATAAACTCAATCTATCAAGCATGTGAATAAACAATTTTGTATACCAGAACTACAATTTTGTATACCAGAGCTGAGTCTTAAGGATTAAGCTGAGACCTAACACCAGTAATTTGTCTTGGACAATTATTGGAAGAAGCATCTCCAGGTGTGTGTTTTTTTTTTTTACAGCTTGGCGTAACCTATATACCTCAACTTTATACATATCTCAACTCTAACCAAGGAGTCTTCAGACACTGAGTCCTCCTTCACTAAAATGCATTCCAGATATTGTTCTGTGACCAAGCAGGTATTCAGACATCAGGAAATATACTTTTGCAACGATAAAGCAAAGACATTTTACATTAGTTTTACAAAGCAGGTGTCTTTGCCAGATGGTCCAAAGTGGTTTTTCACAAGTAAAGGTAGACACAGGCTTATATAGATGAGTTACAAAACAGACATTTTTCACCAACTTCAGTCCATCAAGCAGGGACTGGCAGCAACCTTCTGTATTATTTGAACTGACATTTAAAAAGCATCCTGTTTTAAAGCACAAGCTCAGCATGACTGCCAGTATATACAAGAAAATATTAAAGTAATTGGACCCTAAAATTCCTGGAGGTAGATGTCTGGTATTATCTAGTCACACGAAAACAGTTCTGACAGGCAGAGGAATGACAGGAGCCCACATGCATTAGCTGATGGTGACTCCCAGCCTCAGCTCTGTGGGACAAGTCTCCTTCTGAAATTGGTCTCAGTTCTGGTTAGTGAAGCCTCAGCCTCTGCTCCTCTTGAGAGGCTGCAATAACTTCTGTCCTCCCTTGGGGCTGAAAAGATGTGCCTTTGGATGATCTGTCAAGTACCTTGCAACTAGAAAACAGAATAGCATTCGAGGAAGCAAATAATTACTAGTAAGCAAGTGACTCTTGTTTTCAAATGTCACTGTGATGCAGCAGATCGGCAGAGTAGGAATGTATGGTTTTGCCTGGAGGCTAGGAGAGACTAATAATCCTAAATTTGGATAAGTAATTAGTTTTCCTTGTTTCTTCTTGCCTACTTTGTGGTTTTTAGAGGTTTGTTCTGCAGCTGTGTGTCAGCATGCTGTAACAACTGTCCAGCTGGCTTTTATGTATGAGGAAGACTGATGGAAATCTGTGTTGTGGTCTCTTTCCTGATGTAAGCGTTCTTTTCTCTCCCCCCTGCTTCCCACAAGGTGGAAAAGATTCGCCAGGTCAAGGCCAAGTCACTCTACTTGCAAGTTGAAAAGTTACGTCAGAACCTAAACAAGCTGGATAACACCATTAGTGCTGTTCAGCAGGTCCTGGAGGAGGGTCGTACCATGGATATTCTTCTGGCTCGGGACCGCATGCTGGCTCAGGTGCAGGAGCTGAAGAACGTCAGAGGCCTTCTCCAGCCACAGGAAGATGACAGAATCATGTTCACCCCCCCTGACCAGGCATTGTATATGGCCATTAAATCAATGGGCTTTGTCAGCAGTGGGGCTTTTGCTCCCTTGACCAAAGCCACGGGGGAAGGTCTCAAGCGTGCACTGCAGGGCAAGGTGGCCTCGTTCACTGTGATGGGCTACGACCACGACGGGGAGCCTCGCCTTTCGGGGGGCGACATGATCTCTGCAGTGGTCATGGGCCCAGATGGAAACCTTTTCGGGGCAGACGTCAGCGATCAGCAGAATGGGACCTACCTGGTCAGCTATCGTCCCCAGCTGGAGGGAGAGCACCTGGTATCTGTGATGATGTGCAACCAACACATTGAGAACAGCCCCTTCAAGGTGGTGGTGAAGTCCGGGCGCAGCTACATCGGCATCGGGCTGCCGGGGCTGTCCTTCGGCAGCGAGGGGGACAGCGACGGCAAGCTCTGCCGCCCCTGGGGGGTCAGCGTTGACAAAGAAGGCTTCATCATCGTCGCCGACCGCAGCAACAACCGCATCCAGGTGTTCAAGCCGTGCGGGACCTTCCATCACAAGTTTGGCACGCTGGGCTCCCGGCCGGGCCAGTTCGATCGCCCCGCCGGCGTCGCCTGTGACATTTCCCGTAGGATCGTCGTGGCGGACAAGGACAATCATCGCATCCAGATCTTCACGTTCGAGGGGCAGTTCATTCTGAAGTTTGGGGAGAAAGGAACGAAGAACGGCCAATTCAATTACCCGTGGGATGTGGCTGTCAACGCGGAGGGCAAGATCCTGGTCTCTGACACGAGGAACCATCGCGTTCAGCTGTTCGGGCCCGACGGCGTGTTCCTTAACAAGTACGGCTTCGAAGGGGCGCTCTGGAAGCACTTTGATTCCCCCAGAGGTGTGACGTTCAATCACGAGGGCCACTTGGTAGTGACGGACTTCAACAACCATCGCCTCCTGGTCATCCATCCAGATTGCCAGTCAGCGCGCTTCCTGGGCTCCGAGGGCACCGGCAACGGCCAGTTCCTGCGCCCGCAGGGAGTGGCGGTGGATCAGGAGGGGCGCATCATCGTGGCCGACTCCAGGAACCACCGGGTGCAGATATTCGAGTCCAATGGTAGCTTTTTATGCAAGTTTGGCACTCAGGGAAGCGGCTTTGGTCAGATGGACCGTCCTTCAGGTATAGCTGTCACCCCTGATGGCATGATTGTTGTGGTCGACTTTGGAAACAATCGAATTCTCGTCTTCTAATCTGTGTTGGAATTAGGAAGAAACTGTCTCAGGGAAATTCTTCTAAGAGAAAATGAAAAAATACAACGTTAGTTCAAACCTACCTCATCTTTAATTTTTTTACAGATGAATGTACTTACCTTTTCTGCAGGGAGTGAGCCTGTAAAAATGAATTCTATCTACCTCATTGTCCTCCCTTCCCTCCCCGGTTTCTTGCCCCCTTCCCATCCCCACATACTCATAATTCAGAACGTTTTACCTCTTCCCCCGACGGGGTTTCATGCACAAACAAGTGTTGCTGTGCACATTAGGTGGTTTGTGTGGTGAGTTCTGTTAGACTAAGCCAAGAAAGGCGCTATGTAACTTTTTTAATGGAGAAAATGCTAGTAGGTGTTTGTAGAGAATTTGTGTTCTTGACCATTCTGCAGTTCTGTGGGTGGGGATGTGGGAGGGACATTTGTCGTTGTTGGTTTTTTGGTTTTGGTTTATTTTTTTTTCGAATTGCTGCTGCAGCAGAGAACTTTTTCCTGTTCTCCTTTTTATACCTCAGTGTGTTTGATTTACTGGTGAGCACAGCATCTTGTTCCCAGACAACTTTGAACATTTTATGAAAGTGAGTGGGATTCACTCACCAGGAAGAACAAGTTTGCATCTTTTTTGGCATTTCTGTGTATTTTTTACTGAAACATGGTAATTTAACAGCACAAAGTGAAGCTGATGAAAATGCACAAAAATTCTTTAAGTTTAAACCAAATTGTTCATTTTTAGTGGCTTAGTGCGGTCATTGTAAAGTTTAGATAAAAAAGCAAGGCTTCCTTTAATGTATCCTGTCATTGAGAATTTCATTTTTACCCCTTTTCACCTGAAAGCTAAATTAGTTTGAAAAAAATTACTGTTTCTTTTTATCGGTGTCCCTAATCTAGGTAACAGAAGAGGTTAGGAGGAGCATTGAAACAGGGAAAATCAAAACCCTTTTGGTTTATTTTCTTGTGAAATGACTTAGTGTTTTTTGCCCCTCCCCATAGAGAAACTTTAAGGGAATAACTTTTGAATTTGTTAGAACAGAAGTGGTACCTTTTTCCAAAAGTAAGAAATAAGCACAGCTTTGGAGATTCAGGGTGTGTTTTGGAGAAGTCAACAGTTGTTTTGCTTTGTTTTGTTTTGGTTTTTTTTGTTCAGAGATGATTGCAATAACTCTATCAGTGACTTTTTTTTAAGATTATTTTAAAAATTCTTTTATTTTTTTTTTTTTTTTTTTTTTTTTTTTTTTTTTTTTTTTTTTTTTTTTTCATTTTCTGGCTTCCCCAAAGAGCTGGACTGAAGATTTTGGGAATATCTACTGTAGCTTTTAGGGTGGGTGGGGTGGGCCTGTAGCTCCCTGCTGCAGGATCTCTGGCTACAGATCCAAGTGAAGAGTTACCAGTACCAGCTTAAGGCAAACTGCATCAAGGTGAAACTTTGCTGCTTTTTTTCCCAGGGCAGTACCAAAGAATCCTGTGTAAAATTAATGTATATGATACTTAAAAGCTTGGAGGCAGGGGGAAGTTTGCCCTTTCGGGGATATAGAAACAGGTGTTCTGAGAAGCAGAAACTTCTGGGGAGAATAGAGATCTCTTTAGCAAAATGTGACTTTGAGTCCCTGGAAGGATTTGGTTTTTTATTCTTCAATTTCTTGCATTCTGGTTTAGCTGTTCATGCAGATGTGGTCTCTACAGACCTGTAGCTTCACCCTCTGGTGTTGGCAGACAAGAGTTGTTTAAAGTGGGGAACAGAAGGCTCTTCTGTCTCTCTGCAGTGGAAGAACTCGTGTCAGTACTCTTGGGTTTGGAAATACCATGGGATTTACCTTACTGTTTGCAAGAGAAGATCTCTGAAATGTAAATATGGTTGTTGTCAAAAAGTTGAAGAGCCTTAACCATCCTGCAAGGAAAGGGTTCATCTCTCTGCCAGCCACCATGCACAAAAGTGACCTGAGGTTGAAAGGCTCTTTACAAGTTCATGAGAAATCACAAGGTGCACTTTCCTTCTTGCTGCTTTTCCCCTCCAAGGAGTGTTAACTTTCTGGGTTTTGTAGAAATACCAATGGTGTGTGCAGACAGAGAGAGCTGCCATTTTAGAGGAGGCTTAAACTAAAGGACCAGAAAGATTCATGAGATGGAAAAACCTCTTTCAAAAGAAGGGTGAGGAAAAACACCTAAATTAAGTTGGATAAAACAACTGTGCTGCCTTTCAGCCAAAGCCTCAAGGAAGCAAACTCTTCAAAGCAGTGTGTTTCAGTTAGGCTTAATCCTAGGATGGCATAGTTTAAAAACAGTCTTGAAAGGATAATCTTTTATACAGATGTCTGTCATTAAATTTCTGTGGCCACACAAAATGTGTATGGGAGAGAGCTAGTTTACCTTCAAGTTTTGCAAGTTCTGCCTGTGTACACACCTCCCTTCTTGGGAGTGGCCTACAGTTGTGACAGATGTCCATGGTTGTCTTGTATTATTCAGCCCAAGAATTATTTGCAACTTGGGCTGTGAAAGCTAATAGCCTGCAAGATCTAGATACCAAAGAAAACTGGTTTAAAAAGCTTTAATGTTTAGTCTGCAGTGTCCTTGCTTTTATCCTATCATGTCTTAATGAAAATGCCAGGTCTCTAAATACTTTGACCAGAGTGGCTGACAGTGTTGAAGTGTCCTAGAAATGCTCTTGTGCTTAAATGCTTGTGGGGTTTGCCCTTCTCTGGAGCTAGAAGGGAGTTGTTTTTCCAGGCATTTTTAAAAAAAATGAAGTGTGCAGTCAGGATTGTGTGGAACTGGAGGAATGTTTTGCGCCCCCCAGCCTGCACCATGTGGAAGGTGACAGAGTCTGAAGTTACCCTTTGCTGTTTTGTATGGAGCCATTGCACAACGCCCCAGCCCAGCTCAGTCAGGAAGAAGAATGACTTGAACTCTTTCTAAGTTGCTGTCTATTTAACTCAGTGGGATTTGCTTGCAAACCAAACCTTGAGTGTTTGACCTCATGTGTTGGGAAGCTTTTTCGTTTTAAAAACACTACTATTTAGCTACCCAAAAGAATTCCTTATCTTTGTGATAGATAGTGCTAAGCACACTTGGTCTCATTGAAAAGTGGTAGTTGTAGCTTATAAAATGGAGTGTTTTATATGCAATGAAAAAAAGTAGTGCTAATATACAATGCCAACATCAGATGCCCCATAGAGGCTTATTAAAAAGTAATATACCTAAACGAGATTCAAACCTTGCTCTGCTTTCCCATGCATGTTCTCAGGTTAATGCCCCAGTATCACAACAATACATGCATGCAGAGAGGAAAAGCAAGGCTTGGAAGCTGGATTGCAAACCAAACAAGCATTCAGAGTAACCTTCTTAACTAGGGGAAATGGCCTGGAGAAGGGTAAAGTGTGTGCCTCTTTGTTGGGGAACAGCAAATGTGGGGGACAGAGCTGTCTACTCGAACTCCCAAAGGATTTTCTCTCTGCCAGGTTAAACCAGTGGCTCTCTGTAAACCTTTTGCTTGACAAAATATTATCAACAATCAGTGTGGCTGGTTTGGGTGTTCAGCATATAAAGCAATCTCGTCCTTTCTCAGAATTATTTAAGCAGAAACTTTAGTAGCAAACTGAAGCAGATTCAGTATTGATAATGCAGGTCCTTCACATAACTCACTCCTTTTTATTTAGTACCTTTTAAATATAACTTATTTAAGGAAGCCCATAAACCTGACATTTTTGAAGGAAGTAAGGAAAGGAAGATAACAACTGAAAGCTAATGCATGTTAGGGCCAGACATAATCAACCTGGGAGACAGAACAAGTCACTTGGATGTGACATTCGCTTGGAACTGAAGAAAAGTGGGCCCAGTGTGTTATGTTACAGTTAAACCAAAATTGGTTTCTGAAGAGAGCAGGTTTATAGGCTCATCTTGCCATAACTTTGATCATAAGATTTCTTTGTTCAGTTCTAGTTTGAAAAAATATTGTGCCAAAGTTTTGTTTATTTTTTAAAGGAGTGTAAGCCAAATGGTGCCAAAAGGTAATAGGGTATTTAAAAGTAGAGATATTTAGACAAACAGTTTGGAACTGTATAAAAAAGGAACACTGGTACTTGCGTTAGACAAATATTGTACCTTTGGTCTTTGAGTCCTTGGGAGTTTGAAACCCAGTTTGCTGTGGTACAAAATGCACAACTAGAGATGCCACTATGTTTTGCTTGAAGTTCTACCTCACTTTGCAGAAGTAAATCATCTACCTCAATTTAGCGTCAGACAGGTTTGGGAAATAGTTGAGAATCTGCCTGGGGGAAGGATTCATCCTGCCTGTTGGAAAAGCATTAATTGAAACAAGAGATACTAAGTGGTGACTGCTTGCTTTTGTTTGCTTTTGGTTTTGCTGCCTCCCTATGGAGATATTAAGCTGCCCTTGCTAGAGAATCTGTAAATAAAACCAAATGTTCAGGCAAACTGGACTGAGACCCGAAACGCTTTCGAGTTCGTTCTGTTTTCACTATGAGGTATGGAAGTGTAAACTTTTGTTCAGTATTATGACACTACTGGCTGACGTGACATACTTCATGTTCATTTGCAGTGTTCCTGTGTCTGTAAGACCTTTAGGTCTTCTGTTTACAAGAGAAAAATTTTTATGTATGCCTATCACTGTGTCCTAATTGGGAGGACTGGTGTTATGATTGCTGTAAACACGATGCTATACCAAATGCTTGAAGGGAATAAGGTCCTGGTTTTTTATTTTATTGACTTGGTGATTGTATTAGTAGCTTGCTTGACTCAATGGGATTTTTTCCACCATGACAAAGCAATCAAGTTCCTATTCCTGGAGGGCAGCTTATTCCTGGAGGTTCAGACATACTCAGGAGAGGCAGTTTAAAACCAGTGTCTTGGGGTTTTAGGCAAGTTAAGTAGTGACATGCAACAAAGCCCATTTTACCTGTGGAGTTAAGTTGCAGAAGCACATTTTCAGACTACTCTACTGGAGGGAAAAAAAAGTCCTTTTTCCTCCCCAGCTTATATTAAGGGGTGGCAGAAGTGGGTACAGGAGACCCCTGATAACAATAGGTTGGGTTGGGTTTGGTAAGTGTTGTGGTGGGAAATGTACATTGATGTCTCTAAGTGATCTTACGGGTTAACAAGCCAGACTGGCATCTTCTTCCATCATTGTTCAACCAATAATGGTTCTAAAAATGCTTTGTGTACCTGCATGGTCTTAGACCTTCTATTAATGATTGTATCAACTTACAAACTCAGGTAGATAATTTTTTAAGCTCTTTTCATAGAGCTTTACTGACTGAATGTTAAGTGTCTGTGTACTGATGTAGTTAAGTAACTTCCTTTTGAACTACCAGACTAGTTAAAAAAAAAAAGTCCTTTTATAGGTTTGTAGTGTACTTTTCAGACAATGTAGTAGTTTTTCCTTCAGAGGGAGAGATGTCTGTTTCTGAGTTTTGTTTTTAGTCGGGTTGGTTTTTCTTGGTTTTTTTGTGGTTTTGTTTTTTGTTTTTTTTTTTTTCTCTAAAATGACTGAAAGGTTTTTAACTAGTTTGTAAGGTTTGCTTAGTCACCTGAGTTGTTGGTGGGGGTTTCTTACGTCTGTGACTCTTGTACTGTGCATTACCTGTCATGCCCTGCTCGCTTTGTGCACAAGTCTTTGGAGGAGTTGAAGGTGTGAAACACATGCCTGCGATTTAACTCAAATAGAAATTGCAAGCCTTGAACAAAATGAAGCTCAGCCCCATTAAACCAATGTCAAACGTGCATTTTTCTTCTCCTCGTTCCCTCCCCCTTTAATTGGCTGTAGATGCATGCCTCATCTTACAAAATTTTCACTACTGATTTATAAATAGCATTGCCTTGGTGCAGATTTGCATCAGGATCCAGGCTGATCTTGTCAGTCTTTGGATGTTGGGCATCTCAAGTTGATTTGTTTTCTTAGTTTCCTATTCTGTTATTTCTTTTCTACTTTTGTAACTAATCATGCTGCTCTCCTAATAACAATAAAATATCTCAGGTGGACAGACAATGATCTGCTTTCAGTGAGCTGCTCAGAGCTTTTGTATCTAATTGAAAATGAGTCAGGCTGTGACAAGAATTGCCATGCTCCAAGAAGGGCATCACATTTCTACTTGGACAAAAAGTGATATGATTTTTGCTTGTCACATGTCAAGTACTGCAGAGAAGAAAGCATGACAGGTTATGTGCAAACTTTTACATAGAATAAGTGAACAAAATGTTAGAACTCTTGTGTTAATGGAGGCTTCTGAATGTATCTTTGTGGTCCATAGGGAAGGCTGAAGGATGTAGCAAGGAGACGATGTATCAGCTACTGGCAGCCTTAAAACAAAGTCAGTGTCTCTCTGGACTTTAAAATGTTCCTATGCAGTTTATTTTATTTTTGTTTAATCAAATAAATGTGAGGGTTTTTTCACGGCAACGCTGTGTGTGTGTTTCTGTACTACCCAGAAAAAGCCTTCTTTTTTATCAGGATGCAAAAAAGAAAAAGCCCCCCTAGCTGTCTGTTCTATTAGGAGAAGTCCTTGTTGCCATGACTGGAGGAAAGAGTTGTGATACTGAACTCACTGCTTTAAACTCCATGCTTTTTTCCCCAATATTTTGCCAGGAAGATTCTGGTTTTACTTTTTTAGGTCCATTTCTAGGTTTCCATTCCTTCACCTTGGCCACTGAAAGAATGCTGCTTCTGCATGGCAGTGTAAAGCAAAGCCACCAGAACATTTAATAAGTCTCTCTGGCATCTTACAGGGCAGGCTGTCAACAAAAATTGGGTGAGTTGAAAGCTTCCCTTTTTCCTCACTACCTTGGAAAAGGTTTGAAAAGAAATGATGAGCATAGGAAGATGCTCTTCAAGTAAAGTTTGAGAATTAAAGCCAACGACTGAATTCCCAGCATGGGTAGCAGCAGAGGTGGAGTCCAGGCTCTGGAAGTGCTGGCTACTTTAGCTTTTCAAAGCTGAGATGCCTTCTGTACAACTGTAGGGCTCTCAGCACCATGCTGTGCTCTAGTCGTCAAAATCCTTGACCAGGCCATTGCTTTCTTCCTGCTGGAGCAGCTGGCAACGTCAGGAGTACAGAGAGCACTTCAAGTGGGAGGGAGAAGGCCCTGTGGAGGTGGGGACAAGGGCTGCCCAGGTGAGTTTGCCCAGATTCCTGTGTTATTCTCTATTCCCTCTGCCCACTTCCTGAAGACAACTGGAACCCAGAAGCTCCCTGAACACCAGGAGATGGCTCAGAACACTGCTGAATGAGTGCTGTCCAGTCCTTGCACCGGGGCCATGGGCAGAGCTAAAGGTTCTGCCGAGAGAAAGAGCACTGGCCATGGCCATGGTGTAGGAAGAGTCCTGAGGCAGCGACAAGGTTTGTGTGTGCGGTGGGGGAAAAGGGAACGCACCCCCTTTCTCCTGCTGTGGGAACATGAGCCAGTGTGTGGCTGCAGGGGAGGTAAGGGGAGAGTGGGGGGACAGGGCCAGGCACCCTTTCCTTCAGGAAGTGGCCCAAACCAAACTGCTAAGCATTATTGGGTTTGCTAACTTAGCCCACTGCTGAGCCTGGCCTGCTCGTGCTCCCCGTTTTTCTACCAAAGGACAGCTCACCGTTTTACATGACCTTCACTTTCCTGCCAGAGACTGGAAGCAGCTGAGGGAAAAGGATTGAAGGGAGAAGCCAGGACCTTGGCAGCGCCCTCCCTTGATATGTTTTGATATTTATTTTTTCCTTTCTGTTAATGGTAAACGATGAGAGCTTTGAAAGCCGCCATCACCACTCATCCATGCCTCTGTTCGAGGCAGAGCCGCTGTGGGGGCTGAGCCGCCTCAGGGCACAGGAGCCGGGAGGTTGAGCTGCGGCCGAAGGCTGCGGCTCACGTGCACACGCGGCCGCGATAAGATGGATGTGCCTTATCTGGGAAACAACTGCATCCTTCACCGAGCCCGGGAACGGCCGGAGCATCTTTTGCATGTGAATGCCCCGCATTCCTGGGGGGGTGGGGAAGAATCTTCTCTATTCAGGGCCCGGGACCACACAGGGAGCATCTTGAACCTTTTTGTATTTAATCAGTCAATCTACTCTGACGGACCTAAAGGATGTATCAGCTCCTTTTCTTCCTTCTTTCCTGATACTTTTCTTATTCCTAGTGTTTCTAACCTGCTTGCACCTACCTGAGGACAAGGGTGCATTGCAGCTGCTACAGTGATAGGTAAGTTACTGAAAAAGGCAGCTACTGGGTTGTATTCTGAAAGGATTGCAAGGCAGGGCAGGCAGGTATCTCACACGAGAGTAGCAGGTCTCAAGCTTGCTGCTATCCTTTCTGTGCTCACTCCACAACTTGCACATTTAACACACTGTTCTGTTTCTGTCAGCTGGTTTCCTCAGGATGATGGATACAAACCCAGGGCTGTCCTGCTGCCTTCTTCTGGACACATCTGCATTCCCTCACACTCACTGAGTGCAGGAGTGACAGGCCCAGAATCCAAGGTGCTGCTTGGAGAAGTGACCTTCTTGGTGCTGGCTGGAGGCAAAGTACAATGCCAGCAGCACAGGGAGATAAGGTGGTAGCTCAGCTTTACCCTCGAGATTATCAGGATAGCTGAAATGGCACTTAACAGCCCTGGAGGGGCTGTGAAAGGAGTGCTGGGCTCCAATTATCTTATTGCCGGCATTAGGTCTCAAGGCAGGATGGCTCCTCCCCTCCTGTGCTCACAGTAAATAACCAGAGGGGTCCTTGGTTATGCTGCCACCTTCCTTTGAGTAAAAGGCAGATTTTTTTTTTTTTTTTTTTTTTTTTTTTATAAGAGGGGTTTNGTCCCCCCCCCCACCATATCTACAAAAAATCCACCTCAAACCAACTGCTTTTTATAGTATAAACCTCCTCAAGGGTTTTACTGAGCCTATCCTCTGTGCCTCCACCATTACACGTGTCTGTTGGGCAAAGGAAAACCAGGGAGAGTTAAAACAAAGAAAAGCCAACAGAAACAGGTCCCCTTCTTCGTTGAGGAAGAACATGGCTGATATGTGTCAAAACAGCAGCCAACACAACAGCTCCACTCCTCTTTCTGCAGGACTTCAAGTAAATGGTTCTCTCCACTCACTGCTCTCCCTTCTATTCTCTTCAAAAAGAGCTGAATTACACACTTGGATAACCTTTTTTTTTTTTTTTGTAAATAAACTGCCAGTCCCATTCAAAGCAGGTACCAATCTCCCATCATTAATGAAATAACCTTTAGAAAACAAATCTTTTGGTTTACATCTTTTATTAAAAATTTACATAAACAAACACACTCCAGCAATTGGGGTATTCAGGTGTCCTAGGTTAAAAAAATATACAAAATTCCAAGCCCCCATGATCAGGGCAGCAGCAGGTTAAAGCACAGCTCTCACTTCCTTTGAACAGTGGTGAAAGCTGGCATCTGAATGGGCTGGATTGAGTGGACTGGCTGGAAAACAGGCTTTTTCCGCATGTCAGAGAGTGTTTTCACAGAAGGGAGCAGCTGGTTCCTCTTGATGATCTGCAGTGCCAGCTGCGTGTTACCTACAAGACAAGTTTCAATTAAACCCAAAATACCATTTTATGACATGAATTACTGTTCAGGGACAGAGCTGATGAGCCAGGCCTGGGTCCAGGCCAGGTACACCAGCAGTCCTTCCTCTCCAGTGAAATGCTGACATGGGAGAGGAACAGCAGTAGACAACAGGAACTTTGGAAAAAAAAAAAGTAGTTTTGATTGAGCCCACCTATTCTTAGCTGAAAACATCAAGCTTTTACCACAGAGCTGGAAGATGCCAAAGCACCTTCTAATTTCCCAAAGGTCACCTCTTCTCTCCCCCAGCTGCACAGTGAGATGCTAGATCTCACACAAAATGCCCTCACACTGTGACACTGCAGACAGTAATGCAAATGCCAAGGGGATAAAACACATTTTTAAAAGAAGAAATCTGATTTTCAACTCTATGTATGGTTCATCGAATAAACACCAATATGCATGAATAAGATTACTCTTTAAAAATTAAAATTCTAAAATTACAGGAGAAAAGACAGTTCTGAGGAGACCAGTTCTCCCTTATACTTTTCTTGCCCTGAAGTTTTAGTTTCAGAAGAGATGCACCATTTTGTCACCATTTATAGAACAAAAAATGTCTTTAGCCTCTTTTAGTTACTTAGTTACAGACTTAGAAGAGGGTGAGGGATGTAAATCCCACTTTCTACTCTCTTCTGCTCTGTACATCTTTGTTGCAGAAATAAAAGTTTCCAAAATTCCAATTTAGAAACATCTTTGTAAGAAAAGCTTTGCAGAAGTCTCAATTTCAAATGCAAATGCTCAGAATCCTCAGCCTGCCTGCAATGCACCCCCCTGAATCACTGAAGGGGAACAGGCACAGAGAACATTTCACAATACTTGATTATCAAGTGCCCCCCAAGGGCCACAGGCCTGCAACCATGACAGCTTCAAGCAGCAGCTGCACTAGTCTGCTCACACTGCAGAGCTGAAGTGTAACCTTTGCAGTTTCCTGTTATGTACAGCTTTCCTCTCATACAAGCAAAGTGAACCTTCAAAAGAAAGCATTGTGGAAGAGGGAGTTCTCAGTATTAGAAGTTTTGCTGCCATACTTGCTACACAGGCCTTGACACAGCTTCTTTGGGAAACCTGGATTATGGTTGCCTTTCAGTGGAGAAAACTTTTCAAATCCTTTTTATAGTATAAACCTCCTCAAGGGTTTTACTGAGCCTATCCAAGACTGCTGACTTCTGCACCAAGATAGAAAACTTCAGCTCAGGAAATTAATGTTTAGGAGTGTGTAAGAACAGGATGGCAATAAATTATGGAAGTGAAGGTGCACATACATGGATCCACAGCAGTGTAAAATGGAGGCAGGGCTAAAGGGTATTGTTCAAAATACTGGCACAACTCTATACAGAGTAGGAAGGATGACTATGGCCCTCCTCCCTTTGTATCCCGAACTCAGGTTGATGGAACATTTCCCAACTTACCATTCTGCAATTCAAGATACACAGCCAGCAGAATGGCCTCTGGAGGGATCTCTTTGGGGTGGATCAGCGAAGCAGCCTTATTGAAAAAGAAGAGGGTGGAGAGAAAAAGTGCTTAAGAGAAAGATCCAGCACAAAGAAAGTGCCCCTTGATAAGACTGCTACCACCATCTTAGGTAATGAAACTAAACAACAATTCATCAGCTAAGACCAGATTTTTTCAAACTCATACACTCCATCAGGTTTAAGCATGCAAGAAGAGACTGCAAGATTATCAACACAGCAAGATTGTTTCATGCTAATTAGCAGGACCATCTGCTAATGCTTATGTGCTTATGTTCATATGGATCTGAATTTCTTGAGTCAGCCTAGAGTGGTTTGCTGGTGAAGTGACAGGTGAAGAAGGTAACCTCCACTGCTCCAAAGTTCAGAATACAAAGTTAAAGATTGTTCCTTAGCTTTCCATATACAACCATTTTTCAGCTGTGAAGTCAATAAGTTTATTGTAGATGCAGAGCCCTGCTATATTTTAAATCCATGGGTGGCCTTGCAGTCCTTTGGGCTTTGCATAGGTGTTACAGAGCCCAAGCACAGACACCTGTCCCATCCTAAGAAGCCTCAGGAGGAAAAAGAGCCAGACAGCTGCCTTAAGTAGCTGAGAGCCTCATAGGATTTGAATCTGTTCACACACAAAAACACTGTGAAGTAATTTGGAAGCTGCTGTTTCAGTTTGTAGCTCAACAATGCATCCAAGCAGTCTTCCTGACAGACAGGAGTGGCTGCAAAAAGAGAAACATCATGACTGAAAGAGATGGGTCCCAGCCATGAGCAAGACAAAGTGATGTGACACAGGCTAAGTGGAGACAGCATTTCAAAAACAGTACTTGAGAATTCTTGGGACAAGGAGCATATTTCCAGCAGAAATGCAGTTTGTTCTCACAGCTCTACAGATAATAGTTCTGACGGTGAGTTATTAAATGACTAGGGAGAAAACCTTCTCTGAATTATAACAATTATACTACACCATTAAAAAGACCACACAAAACCCCAAACAAACAAGTAAACTTAGAAAATGTGAAAAGGCTTCCCAGCCATCTTCCACTGTTCTGATATGACCTAAGGAAAATAAAATGCTGCCTATAGCAGTACAGAACTTTTTACACAAGTAAGAAACGTGGAATTAATTTTGTTTGTAATAGAGAAAAGACATAAAGACAAATGTCTTTATTTTGTTCATAAAGACAAAAGAAAGCCATCATCTCATCAGGGTCTGCAAATAAACCTAGGCTGTGAAATCACCAGAATTTGCTGTGATCTGAATGGTACTTTGAAGGAAGTACATTTGTCCCTAAAGCTGCCTTGAGATTTTTCATACCTGATGAAGACATTTTCGAGCTTTGTCATATTCACTCCTCAAGCAGTAAGCACTTCCAAGGTTAAATAACATCATTGTTCGTGCAGACGTGACGGAACTGGGGTAACACTGTGGTGTCTGCTTGCCAGCTGCAATTAAAAAAAATATTTTTTTTTTCTTTTATTCCAACTGGCCAAGTAAGATCTTGTACTCTGCTGAATTCAGTGGCTGGTACTTACAAGATTCCATTGCCTCATTCTCGCCTTTGTCAGACCCTGCAAAGAAAAAACAAACACAAATCCATCATGTTCTGTGACCTTTTTTAAAGGTTATTAGTAAAATAATACAAAGATACAAATTTTCTGCTTTCTTCACAGTCTGAAATGAAAGAGGGAAAACAGATCAGTTTGCTCAAGAGTTTACATCATTTAAGACTTCCTATCTTCAGTGCTGTGCTTTTAGATTTGCAGATGAGTACAGTGAAGTTTAAACTGCAGGCATGTCACTGGAATCAGAGCTGCTGTAGACTTCACTATGGAGATGGTTCTGAAGTACTTTTCTCTTACAGAATATACACTCCCAACAAGAAGACTAAGATACACATTAACCAATCTGTACTAGAGATTAGTACACACCTATATCTCACTAAAGTAGACTCCGGTGGTATGACAAAGGCTGGTTTAAAGAGCAAAAAGCTGGAAGAGATGGTATAAAACCCAAACTAAACCATAACAGTGCATTTAACAAAAGCAGCTTTCAAAAGTTTCCTTCAAACAAGTCAGAATAGTACAATAAACAGTCCTATCAATGCTACAGAATTAACCACCTCATAGGAATGACAAACAAGGAAAAGACACACCAAACACAAAGTAGGAACTGAAGCCAGAAAAATAACACAACAAAACCACAAACAATGCCCTCCCCCATCCTGTAATAGCCTACAGGTCTTAAAACAAGACATCTTAATCACTATTACATTGGTGTCTACAAAGTTACAGCAGGAAGGCAGTTGAAAGCATAAGCAGTTATAATGAAGTGTGGATGCATTAACCTTGATCCTGCTCATTTGAAGAGATCCCAAGGGAAACATCAGTGACATTCTCAGGGTTCAAGTGAGTGATGGCATCAGATATTCTGTCTAGAGAGATGAGAGCTTCTGCTGCATACAAATGCCCAAGAAACCTACAACAGCAAAGGGTCAGGGTATAAATGTCAGCACAGCAATCCCCACAGTTTGTTATGTGAGACAAACAATGCAGTCTTTAATGTGAGCACTTGGGAACTATTACTGGGGACGCTTGCATGGAAGTTAACTTGCTCATAAGGTATTGTCATAATACTCAGTTCTACCATTTACTGCTTTTAGGCAACAAAGTTATTAAAAAAATCCACACTTGAATAATGACACCTCATCCATGCACAGGAGTTGCCATTCTACAGAGAAAGTACCTTGGTGAGGCTTTATTCAGGGAATTAAGAAAAGCCACCCCAGAATATGGATATAACTACAGTTTAAAGGGTTACATTATTTTACATTCAATAAAAATAAAGCACCTATTTTCCTGGGACCAAGATACACACCTCGTTAGTCTTCACAAAAAACCTGTTATTTACCATTTCCTTCATTACATAATAGTAACACAAAATTACATGTTACCTTGCAAACTCCTCAAAGATCTTGCTAATAGACTGTGCAAAAGGATGAGCTCCTGCAGTAGTGTGAAGAGCCAAAGAATTTAACTGGCATGGACCTGTTTAGAGCATGGTGCCAGCATATAAAAATAAGCACGAGCTACCTTGCCTTCCACAAGTACATTACAAGTTTTGAAAAATATTACTACTCTACCACACTTTACTACTACTACATACTACTACTCTGCTACACTTTATCCTGTGCATTAAATGCACAGTGTCAGAAGGATAGGACTGGAGTTGCCTTGTTTGAATTTGTAGAGCTATATGAGAACTGGTGGATAGAAAAAGAATGTGCTCTGAATATCCTTTAAAAAAATACAGTGCCAAATGAGGTGAACAAGAGAAACTGAAGAATGGAATCTATATAAGCAGCAGTAGCAGATGAAGTGACAGTCCTGCACACAGCAGATGTGTTACCCTGAGTGACTGAGCAAACCTTCCCCTCTGAGGCTGTAGTTTCCTAAGTAACCTTTCAGCTGGATGGGTTTGGGCTGATGTTGGCTACCCACAGCTGCACATCCCTGCCCCCTGTGCTGTGCCAAGCATGTGCAACCCCACAGTGGATCACGACAGAGACCTGATGGTCCTGCTGCTGCATGGAACCCAGAGCTGGAGAAACAGCAACAAAAGCAGCAATTGATTCCAAATTATGTGGGATTTGTACACAAAGGAGGGAATTCATGTTCCTGTGTGTCAATGGACATTAAGTCACAGCTTCAACAAGAACAGGAGCAGGCCAAGCAATTCTTTGCATCAGACACAGATGTGGCAAGCAACTATAGACATTGGAAGCTTCAACTCAGAACTCTCCAGCAAAAAACAGGGCTGAGAAAGAAGAAATAACCCCATCAGACTTACTTAAGAGATCCTGAGAGCTTTGGTTGCTGCAGAAGTTTATCTGCATGATTCAATGCCATAAGGTTATCCCCCAAAGCCAGAGCCACGTAAGCACTACATGCAAGGATCGAGCACCTGGAAGGAAACAGACACAAAAAAANCAGCCAATATGTTAAATGGACAATTCTGTGATTCCAAATACACCTGTTAAATTTTCTTTCTTGCTTAGTGCTAAAGAAATAAATCAAACTTTCAATAACAACTTCCCATCAAACTATGAAGTAAGAGAGATTGTTTCCGTTATTTATAGGCTCAATTCTCCTCCCAATATAAACCAAGGATCACCATGGTCTGCTCTGTAAAATTTTGCGGTTTTTATCATAAATAACAGACTAAAAAAAGATGGACTTCACCATGTGTCATTTTTCTCATGGACAGTTTCAGTTTCTCACACTCTTGTTACTGGTCTTGCTTTGGACTCCAATTTGTACTCCTCTGCCCTCACCTTCTATTGTAGAGAAGAGTAGCAGATTTCTAGATTGCTGTAAGACACACAGTAGCTATCAATTAAGCTGTAACATATTTCACTCTTCTGTTGTACAATGTCTGCACACAGGAAGACAAACGCTGAAGAATTTGGCATTTCCAGTTATGTGTTCAACTGAGGGGCTGTAACCCAGTGCCAAGACTCTGACTGATCCATGGCATTTTGTTGCCATTACAGACTTACTTATCTTTCCAAAACCAGAAAGTCTCTGGCAGTTCATTTAATGAAATCTGAACTACTCACATTTTCCATCTTCAAACAATAACCCCACATCAGGACGCCATCATTAGGCCAAGCTTCACACTTTGTAATAACTGCCCCCCTCTCCAAACACTGTTCTTGGGGATATTTTCCACTTGGTAAAACATCATTCAGTGCAGGCTGCCTTGTCCTCAGGGCACAAGCCTCTGCCCACGATGCCCTGCTGTGAGCAGGACTCTGTTCTTCTCCAGGGAGGACAAGTGGATGCTCTGAGTGGGGTCTCATGTTGGGAGCAATGGGAGGAGAGCCGTCGGCTCTCCCGCTGGTAGGCGGGCTATTATTGCGCCAACCTTCTGGCAACTGTCAAGCCCACTTTCGGTCCAGCAGTAAGTCATGTAATTCATGGCAGGACCTGGGGTGCCTTTATTCCCCTTTCCCAGGAGGCATGCTCCTTAATTATGCACAAGCAGGATAAGAAACTTCTCCAGTGTTTCCCCCTACCCCCCACTTCCTCTCCACTGTGCCCAGATGTCACATCAAATCTGAACACATACAAAAGCTTCAGAGAGGGAGAGGAAAGCTTCCCCAGCTCAAGTCCCAAACCTAAAATATTTCTGAAAGGTTGTGACTGGGGAGGGGGATGGAATGGGGAAACAAAATCTCTGCAATAACAGCCTGCTTCTAACTAACCTCTTTTTGTTTCTGCCTCAAGGAAGTGCAGCTTTTTAATCAGCAGAGATGCTGTCGCCAGCAAAACACCCTTAGACACAAGTCAGGGCCTGCAGAGTTGGTTGCTACCGCCCTTCCCATCAATGTGTCTTACATTTCCCACAATTTTTTAAAGCCTGTTTTTATTTCTGCAAGTGTCAATTCAAACACAACACATGCTCCAATCACACAACAGGATGATACCTACTCCTCTGCTCTAAGCACTAGTCACTGTTAGGGCCATACAAGAGCTGGCAAAAGCCTTTGGCAACAGCCATCTAAGGAGGAAAACAATCAGGTTTCCTCCCCTGCAGTTGTGTTCTTGCACTTGGATCCATTGTTGAGTTGGCTGAAGCAAACGCTCAGGAGAGCTGACAGCCAACCGGAGCAGAAGAATTGCACCACAAGGGAAAAGACAAACTAGTTTTTCACCCCGGTCAGGATTCTGACAAAACTCCACAGGTCGCCTTTGAGCACGGCAGACTTCCAGCATCACCGAGCCTCCGCATGCCCTAAATAAAACTGCCTTTGCACTAGGAAAAAGAAAAATGTTTTTTTAAACTGCCAGATTATGTCAAACAGCCTCTTGTGTAGGTCTGGGCAACAGGATTTGTCAGCCCACACAGACTGTAAATTTACAGAACCCAAACTCCACATCTGACTTGCCTTATTTCTCAGGGACATGGCAAGCCAGAGCAAATCCAGTTCTTCAAAACTTAGTATGAAGGCACCAAAAATGACACTTCTAAATCATTAAAAGAATGTCACTAATCTGAAATAATTTCAAATACCTAAGCCCAACAATGGATACAAACTATCTACTTTTTATGTTTCAACACAGGCAAACCATACAAAATATTAAGAAATACAGAATGCAAACTGTGCTTACTCCATAGGGAAAATCAGCACCAGCAAAGGGGAAATGGTGAAGAACTATACAGTGGCTAAGAGTGAGGAAGAAGAAACACCTGTGGGTGATGATCACTATAAGCTTCTGGTATCGTGACAGGGCCAAACAGACCACTGCAACCTTTAAATGGATAACTGAAGCAAAACTGGGTAAGTGTGGAGAAAAAAAAAATGATCAAATTATTCCTTTATCTCTATCTGCTTTGAGGGGGAAAATTAAGGTTCTCACACAAAGACCTTCAATCTAGGGAGAAAGACTACAACAAGGTCTGTTACTGTCCATCTCAACTTTTACAATAAAATCCACAAAATTTTCAAAATGTAGCACTGTGTTCTACCAGAACTCCTTTTCTCTTGACGTATCCAAACAATGTTAGGTGGTTGTGGTGTGTGGAACATACAGAGCAGGGGAACTGGCTTGTCCATGGATGAGAAACAGCAAGGAAAATGGTTTAGAAGAAACTCAGAAGAAAAACCTGGAGTTTCTACTTCCAATGCCTAAATTCTTAACAATAATTGGTGTCCTCAGATTTCTGCTTGTTGCTTTTAAAACCTTGCAACTGAATTCCTGCTTCTTATGAGAATAGTCCACTCAAACAATTTGTGCAGAAGTATCAAGGAATATGTAGGACATGTAAACCTTTTCTAGATGATATTTTTAGCTTTTAAAAACAGTTTGGGGGCAAAGATACATCAGTCATTTTGAACTCTTACAAGGATGGTCACCTGTATAAAATCATCCAAAAAAGCATTCACAGTCCCTTTCCACTTCCAGAAGCAATAGAGGTTTTTCAACTCAGCAACTTACCAGGAAAAAACTGAACAGATACCTATTCCTTAGGATAATCCTTGACAACATCCAGAATTTTTTTCTCTTAATTTTCCCCGACTCAACAAGAATTTAATTTTTCTCCCTTAGCTCCTTAGTGAGCAAGGCTACAGGAATTTGCTATTTACAATATAAATATACAAGACTACTATTTGAGTGTAACATGTTTTGCTATTCACATCTCCAGAAGCTTAGAAACAGTTTCAGCAGAATCACTTTCTAGGCATGTGTAGTCCTCTAGATTAAACCAAAGCATGTAGTGGGGGGAAAAAAAAAAAAAAAATCAATGCTTTTCCCTTCCTTATTTATGAAATTCTAATTTATGAAGTTTTTTACCAGAAGCAGCTCACTTCTTGCTGAACTGCTAAGTTTTTCCTGACATGTTGTCAGATTTCATCAGCAGATAACAACAGCTGATTGTGAAAGGTAAGACTATGTATTAAAAAAAACCCCACAAAGTGACACCGTGTAATTCTGACATGTGGCAGCCACATTTCCAACAGCCAGGAGGAAAAAAAGCCACAAAATCCACAAGCAACCCACATCACTGTTTTGAATCCAGGCTGTTCTATTTCAAGTAGCACACTCTTGTACCACTTCAGAATAAATAATCGACATTGCCTCACAGTTTCCTCCTGAAGTGCTGTTAAATGAGTACAAGAAGATTTGCTACATGTAGAGGAGCAAAGGGAAGGTTAAGCTGGTCATTATAAAACATAGGTTACCTGGGGTTAGGCTGAAACAGAATGTTTACCTAAGAGTTCAAGTGGGAAATTACTGTGTGCTTTGTCCATAATGAAAACTCACAACAGAATGCTTTTTTCTAAACAGGTGCAAGCTTTATAGTAAGAGATTTTCAACAGGCTGGAAACCACCTGAAATAATTAACATTGCCAGTAAATGGTAATCTTGTTGGGGAAAAGTAAAGAGGCTCCAGATAACAGGAGACTTATTTACACACATGTGAGTTATTCTATCTGGAGAACACTCAGATGCCTGAAAAAGCAGTTTAAGGATCTTTGAGAACACATGAGAAATCTACAGTGAAATTTTATCGGTGTTTTTCCATTGTGAGAAAGTCAAATGCCTGGACAGAGGCATTTTTGCTTTCTATTTTATGCAAACTATGGATTTATTCCTGCTGAAAGGAATACTTTTCTCATTGGTGTAAAATCAATGTTTTCCACTTTCATTTTTTCCCATCCAACAAACATATAATGTGGGGACTGAATTCCAAACTAGCCTTATCGTGGCATTCAAGAGAAAAGGTAATTCAGTAATTTCCATCCCCTTCCACCAATGTCAGCAGCCATTCTCAGGTTTTTAGATTTGTCCTTACGGGACTTGATATTTTCATCTTCGCCCAGTATGTAATGCCAAACTTACAGTACTGGGATCAAACAGACTGATCTACATATGTTGAAATTTTGGATGGTTTCTATTTGTTCAATTCAAAGCCCAGAATAAAGGAAGCACACACATTTGGAAAAAAGGTTACCAGCTACAATTCAACATTGCAGGTGCCTACAAAAAAACCCCTAGGAATCACAATTAAGGAAGAGGCTTGTTTAATGGTGGATATTTTCTATTATTTACTTGCCTTAAATTTTCCAATTCCTGTTTCTTCAAAGGTGAAGAAGGAGGAGCTGCAATGAATTTATCCCCTTCATGACTTTTATTGCTAGAATAAAAACAGTGTATTATTATAATAAGCAGCTTAAAAATTCTCAGTGTATTTATTCACTCCATTTAAAAGAACATAAAAAATTCTGCAGCCTAAAAGAGAGGGAATTGAAGTTATGCAGAGATTGAAGCACATGCTCTTATCCTAACCATTCTATTTAAGAAGGAAGAAGTGGGACACTTGCTGGAAAGGATTTGACTGACAGACCAAACAACCCACACCATTCTTCACAGCCTTGAGCTATTTTTGAAGTTCAGTGTAGGATAAGCATTTTTAACTGGAGGGACACAGAATTTGCAGCATTTGTAGCTTCTCTTCTTTTAGCTTGTAGGAAAAGCAGTAAACTAGTTTTCTCTCCAGACATCTTAAAAACTAGTTACATAAATATTCTAGAAAGATAACCCACAAAGTGCTAGAGCTTTAGACTTCTAGCTACCCTTTATTACAAAATGTATCTTTTTTCTTCTTTTTTTTCCAAATCAAGCTCCACTTTTTTAAAATAACACCTTGTTTTTTGGGGGGGAGCATTTGGAGAGTATTCATTCTATTTAAGAAGTATGAAACTTCACCCTCCAATAAGCTGAAAGAACCTCCTTCTGGAATGAGAATTGAAGAGACAGCTAATGGCTGTGTCTTGGCAGAGAGAGACACCAAGGTCTAGAAGAAGTTTTAAAACAAAATTCAGAATTGAAAATTAATCTGACCACTTTGCAAGAACTTAATTTATGACTTCCATGTGCATCTATTACAAATACGAAAGATAACTCCAACATTCAAAACATACAACAGAAAACTCCAAGGAAATCCATACTCAATACTGCTGTAGAGTATATACTTCATGCCTTTACCAAAAAATTTTAAAAAATACCCTTAACTACTAAAAGTATTCACTATTTTCTTGTGAATAAGAGAAGAATCTGCCTTAGAGTCAGCTTGCTCAATTAGTGGGATTTGCTTTAAAACCATCCTGTTCAATTAGTGTGATTTTCTTTAAATGCCTTGTATGTTTTACTGTTCTCTCACAGAGGTTCCCTTGTGAGAAGGAACAAATCCTTAGAGAACCTTTCAGAATGTGACATAGAAATTCAAGAACAGCCTCCTTTGTTGGATATTTTGAAATTGGCAATGACTACTGTGAGATATGAGGGAGTCCTTTCTTTAGCTTTTTTTCAGCTGAAGAAGCATCTGGATTTGAAAGCAGAAGGTAGCAAAGGATCTTTCCATATAGGGCATGTTTTCCTTTCCTCACTCCTACAAAAATAAACAAAAACCACCTCAATAGAAAACGAAAAAGGAGGTCTTGTCTGAATAAGGGCCACCATTTTGTTTTCATCACTGCCCCTCACTGAACCCCAAAAGCTTAAAATTGAAGTGCCATTTAAACCAGAGAAGTTTCATCTCAATGGGCTGCATATATACTTGCCAGAGAATCTCCACCCTTAGTAAAGAGAAAAAAACCCCAAAACCCTACAACAAACAACCAAGCAAAAATAAAAACTCACAACCACCCCCTCCCCACTCCAACTTTTATAAATCATTTGGTCACTTGACAAGATAGATTGTAATTGGAAAAACAGGATTATAGAGAATAGCTTTCAAATATTGCTGTAACAGTAACAGCCACTGACCCCCAGCCAAAGTGTATCTGCAGACAACCTCAGAGTATGAGGATGCACCTTGTGCCTACACAACACAGTATGTGTGCAGTAAAACCTGCCTTGTGACAAATGGATCTTATCTTCTTAACATTTATCTGTACTCAGGTCTGACAAAACCAGTGTGTTTTTTCATTACTCTCTAAGTAGTTCAAGTTCTACCACAGATACTTTTTCCAGATGAGTTATTGTAACACTTCCCCTCAAACTGGTCTTTAATGGAATTGCAGACTATGATCAGAAGTTACTCTTCAAAAGAAGTCCAGAATGTATGTGATGCAATAAACTACCTTCCTTTAACATACACTGTGTAAAAATTACTTCTTCTGAAACTTTATTGACAAAAAATATTTTTCTTAAATTCTTTTCTGCAAAGTATGATTTCTTAAACAGTAGCTCCATACTGCTTTCCTACTTTCTAAATCTAGTTTCCCATTTTAATGCAAACACAACAAAGCATACTAGGGCTGATGAATGTCAAATCTGATCATGGGGAAATGTTTACAACTGAGTTTCCAGACACTCACATATATATTGAATCAAGTACACGGCACACGTGCACACACACACAAAATCTCTGTAACATGTGAAACTTCACTTACAATTAGAGAAATACCAATATGCACAGCAGGAGGGTGTGGGAAAACATAACATTTGTAGCACAGACAAAAGATGGTCAAGGGAAAAAATAATTTCACTGTCTAATTTAATAAAAGTTGTTAGGGACAGGAGGAATCAACTCAGTATTTTATTCTTAAATTAAAACAACAAGCAGCTGAACAACTTCTTTGAAGAGGCCAGCACTGTTAAGATAATTTACAAATATGTTCTATTTTTTGCTGGCCAAACAAGGTAAGTAGCAGACACAGACTGTGGGCCCAGAGTTACTCTGGACAAAAAGAAAGGTTTATATTCAATTCTGTTTACCTGCATGCTTCACTGCTTTCAGTGTTTTCTGTATTTCCCCCCAGCTGATTACTCGTTTTCGATCCATTTTCCTGCTTGGACTCCTGTTGATCTTCTGGCAGTAGCAACAAGGCATTTCTTAGACAAATCGCTGCAAACTCCATGCTGGCTACAGGTATTGCTGAGGACTGCCCATCACTTAAAGAGACACAGAAGTTGACCAATAAGTAGCAATCCTACTGAATTAAAAATGAAAGCAGAGCTCCAGAAATACCTGAATGCAGAGAAAACTTCACCCTAAAAAATCTTAAATAACGTTTTAATATACCAAATTTAATTTATGAGGACATAGTATCTCGTTATTTTTACATATTGAAAATACATCACGACGCCCCAATAGATTCAACCACATAATTTCTTGATTTCACTTACTGAAGTTTTATGGCAGAGCAACTAGATTCTTCCTGCATTCTTCTAAAGAGAATTACTGAAAATATATTTTTTTTATGTAAGTGAGAAAAAGAGGACAGATTTAGCTATCTGAAAATTATATTTATGGATAAATAACTTTTAAGCTATAATGCTCATTTTACTTACAATAAACAGAGAGTTAAGCCCTCTGCTGGCTATCACAGAGGAGGCACAAAATGATGTTTAAGGCTCACCAAGCATTTTAGCAATGCCTCTCTGTTTACTACATGAATGAACAGTTATTCCACAACAGTTTTAAAATCTCTGATAAACAGATATATATCCTTAACAAAGCTATAAAAACAAAATAAATAACCCATGGGAAACATACTCACTTATAAACAACATTCTGTATGGACTGGGATGCTAGGACTATCTTACGGTGGTAGCCTTGACCTACTATTGATTGCACAATTCCCTTCTTGCTGGGAAGACCTTTAGTCTCTTGTTCTGATGTCTAAAGGGAAAAAGGAAAAAAAAGAGCTTAAATATCAAGGCTATTGAATGAGAGCTTGACAAAGTAAGTGAAGGCTGAAAGAAGACCTTGAACCCTGCTAAAATATAAGAATAATGGATACAGTTTTAAACCTAAAGTACAATGACGGATCAGGCACCTTCGATTGTCTTTGTGTTGCAGAGGGGTTTTACTGCACACAGTGTAAGCACAGATTAGTTCTGACAGCTTGTCTGATAGCCTACTGACCTAGTTTCTCCTCTGTTTTGAAAGCAAAAGAACAATGAACCAAGTCATATTAAAAGAACTGACAGGATATCTAAAAAGAAATAATTTGATCTGCCAAATAACATTCAGACTTGGCACTGTAACGCTTGCCATCTTCTCTCCCTGCTTACACAGCACTCAAAACACTCTTTGGAAAAGCTGCTCCCAAACTGTTCCATGGGGAGCACAAAGCTGAACAACAACACATGCAAAGACACATTAAATTAACTTGTTTAATGGATTGTTGAGTATGCAGACACATTCTGGGGGTCAAATGAACTTAAAGTACCCTAATTGTCAGTCCCAAGAATAATCTCTACACCATGTTTACTGGGGTTTGTTTGGCTGTTTCACCATGACCATCTTAACTTCAGTAAGTTTAGTGAGTGATGAAGAGTTGCAGTTTTAAGAAAAAGCTTATCCCAAATCTGGACTTTCAACAGTTATCGCTTTTCAAAAAAACTATCAGAATCTGTTGCAAAAATATTGACATAGTAGCATTTACTGCCAAATAAAAAATACATACACTGAGTTTGGATATGAAGCACATATTTCATAAAAGGTGTTTGAAATGCAGGTGTTTAAAAGAGAATCTACTTCCATTTAGATTTTATAAACTAACATACAGGTGAAAATTACCTTCACATTGAAATTGCTTTTCTGTATGGTGTTCAGAGCATAAATATGAATCCATGCTTAGATATAAAGGAATATTACTGCAAATTGAGTTACAAGGTCAAATTAAACGTATTATTGACTTTAGGGCCTCACTTGTTATGTTGCAAATCTAACAATTCAAAGACACTTTATCTTTGGCTTTAATATTAATAGCATCCAAAGTTATTTTTTTTCTTTTAAGATTACAAATTTAGGGAGCAACAAGCTGATCTTTTGACATGAATTCAAGCTCTCTGGTACACCACATATCATCATACATGTACAGGAAGAAAGCCTCAGGAACCTGGCATAATCTACTACTTTGGCTACTCTGCAGTAAATAGGGAAGTGCCCCATAAGGATCTGTATTTCCCTTTTCCAAACTGCTAAACACTCTCCTTGTAAAGGGAATCCTAGCTCTGGATTTTGCCACAAAACCTAAGCTAATCAACTCTCACACTCAGCTTTTCACTACAGATGATCAGATGTGTCTTCTTTATCTATGTGTGACTTGTGCCCAGGATTGATACAGAAAATTGCAAAATTAGTACGAAGAAAACTATTCTTCCTGCATTTGTCATGCTTTATAAAACTCTGGCAATCTGACAACAAGTAGGACATACAGAATCACAGTCAGTCCAGTTTTGACCCAACACTCTTCAATCTTCAGTGCTCTGCCTCTGAAATCAGTATACAAGGAAGCCTCTGCTATAAAGTTGTTTTGTTCTTAAGTACTCTGAAATGGAGATACCAAAAATATTGAGTACTATTCAATTTTGCCAGGGAAAAGTTATTAATTTTGTATTTGGATAGTGTGCAGTAAATAAATGCACAGAGGCCACCCAGAGAGGAAAAACAGAGAATTCAGGGTTGGGGGGGAAATAGAGTGAATATAGCTATTTGTTCAATTCATCCCACACATCCCTGTGTAAGGACTGAAATGGGCATACTGTGGGAATAACTGCATAGGATCATGCAATTACAGATTACACCATCACTCCCCACACTTAAGGCGTGAATTACAGTTTTACAGTGTATCTTAATTCACAGAGCTACTATTTAGGTGCAGTTTTTTCTTCTAAGAGCCAATGATCCTGTCCTCAGCCCTCTGAATTTTATCATATGGGTTTATCCTAAACATACATGGATCAACAGGTTGAAAACAAGATGTCCCAAAGGACATGCAATATGCCTGCTGTCAGCAGGTTTCCACCAATTTTGCCAGGAGAAGAAGGTGAAGACTTAGCAATTAGAGATTCAGTTTCCCAGCAGGTGTGATCTCAACAGCTTCAGGATGGAGAAGGGCTGACCTCTGCTTCCTCAGCCTCTGTCACTTTCAATCTACCCACACTACAATGTTTCACCCCACTTCATCTCTAGTGGACAATGAGTGAGGAAACAATGAAACTTCAGGTGAGCCTTGGCTGCATGAAGAGAAAGACCACATGCAAAGAGTTCCCTTCTCCTGTCGCAGCTCCAAATTAAACACATAAAAATACATATACACAAGAAATAAATAATCTGGATTTGCAGAGGTGTTACAACATACAAATACACATCTTAACTCTAGTTATTAGTTCTACCTTTCTGTAACCACATGCCATTCTTTAGAAGAATTTTCCAAAGCTACTTACCCCTTTATTGGCAGCAATGCAGCACTCTGCTATTCTCAGCCACAGACGAGGGTTTGAGTGATAAACCTGGACTGCCTCAATCAGGCATTCAAAGGCAGCTAAGGGCCTGCCAATATGCAAGAGCTGAATTCCACAATTATAGAGCAACTCATATCGTTTGTTAGTCAGTAGTGTACACATGGGTCTCCCTGAAAATTTTTTACCTGCAGAAAAGGATTACATTATATTGGATGAGCAGCTCAAGAGAGCACGACAGTCTAAGAGGAAGAGGAAAGCTGTGAGAAACACTCTAAAGCTACCAGAACCCCCCCTCTCATTGCTGAAATCCACTAGCCTCCCTCTGTAAATTTCTTTCATACCAAAACTGATTTCAAAGACAAATTAATTGTATTCTTAATAAAAATTCAAATACATTAAATGCAAACCTCATATGTTCCTTATCACGCAAGCTGAGTCTTATACAATAATACTGAATCCCAGATTTGTGAGAATACTCATCTACACACATTCCAGAGAATACAGATTTGAGAAGAAAACCACTTTGCTGTTAACAAACACAAAACGCTTTCTGCCCTCACATTAATACCTAAGGCTGCACTTAGGTCCAGGGGAGAAATAGGAAAAACAATAAAATGCCCAACAGTGAGTATATTTTAAAGAAAATGAGAAATGAAAACAATTGTAACTTCATCATGAAATGATGAAGACTGTGTGATGAGGCCCTCTATGGTCAGATAGAAGAGGTCTCATCCACAAGCCCTGATCCTGTTCTCTGGGACTACACAGAAGGGCATAAACAATCCAGGAGATTCCTGGAATGTGTTTATGATGTTCCCAAATGTTGAAGGAGCCAGTGAGGACAGGTCCTGTACTGGACCTCATTCTCACCAACAAGGAAGGGCTGGTTGGGACCTTGAAATAGTGGAATTAAAGATCCTTAGGACAGCATGAAGTATGCACAGCAAGCTCACTACACTGGACTTCAGGCAAGTAGTCATTGGCATCTTCAGGGGTCTGATTGGTACAGTACCATGGGATTAAGCCCTGAATAGAATAGGAGCCCAAGAAAGCTGACTAATATTCAAGAATCACGTCTCTCAAGCTCAGGAGTGATGCATCCCAAAAAAGACATCAGGCAAGAATGGCAGGAGGCCTCCTGAACAAGGAGTTCCTGGACAAACTCAGATACAAAAAGAAAGCCTACAAAGGGTGGAAGCAAGGACCAGTAACCTGGGAGGAATACAGAGAAACTGAGCAACAGGGATCGGGTTGGAAAGCTAAAGCCCTAACAGGGACATCAAGGACAACAACAAAATCTTCTATAGGTATGTTGGTGATAAAAGGAAGACTAGAGAAAGTGTGAGCCCCCTCCACAAGGAAACAGGAGACCTGGTTACCCAGAATATGGAGAAGGCATCCTTCATGCCCTGATGATTCTACAGATTGGCAGCAGGACTATAAATAACCCATGCAAAATAGGTCACAAAATCTTTTTTTTTTTGTCATACCTTATTAACTGATGGACAAAGTCTATAAATGAGAGAAGTAATTGTCCCAGCAGCATTGTACATCAAGAAAAAAATATAAAGAACATATTTAATCATCAACATGTATTTCTGGCAACAGCAACTATATTCTTACATCAGACTATCACCAAAATTCTCACCCCTCTTACCCTGCCCTCACAAAGAGATGGAAGGGGAATTTTGCTGATAATTACTCAAACCTTCTGTTCTCTATTTCCTAGATTTGCCAACCCCTCTTCCACCATCTGTTTTAATCTCTTGCTTACCTGGATCTGAGCTACCTGTTCCCAGCTGTGCACATGCATTATCATTTTCTTGCAAGGCTTTTTTAAAGTAAAAAATTCCTAAATTGTGCTTTCCCATTGCAAAGTGGATGCAGCCAAGATTGTTCCAGAACATACACCTTAAGCATTCCCCTGAGAAAATAAAAGACCATTTTCAGAAAGTGAAAGTTGTTGCTAAGCCCATTAATGCTTCAACCACCTTCTCATGGGTCACCATATTATGGCAGTCTATTAAACATATTTTTCAGTGAGATGTTCATGGATGATGGTGTTATATCTGATATAACATACATATATATTTATGCCATCCTAACCATACAAGCAGGAAATGCACTCTTCTTCCTAAATATATGTTCAGGTAACATTGTGAGAGGGTTCTTTCTAAATAATAAAGGACAAAAAATTAAACTTTTCACTTATCTGCTGGTGACTGAAGTTTTACAGGGTTAACATGGATAATAAAGCAAAAGGAAAAAAAAACCCACCCTAAAAATCCAAATAACCAGACCATTAGCAAATTAAACAGACTTTTTTTAGTCATAGCCTAGGAAGACTACTAAGTGAACATTATACTGTGCAAAAAAGCTAATGTAAAGAGGTTATGTGACTGTAAAGCTTTCAAAAAAATTTTAAATCATGAAGAGAACTTTAAGGATGAAAATTGCTCTCAGTTCTAGATCTAGTAAGTTGCCTTTTGTTTCATTTATTGATTAAGAGACTCAATTATGAGCCTTGCAAATGCAACACAGTTTCATAAATCCGTTTTCATGGACAATCACAGCCTTCTGTAGAAGAATGTTCAATGAAAATTGCCATAGTGTTATGTGAAAGAGTACAAGAAGAAAGATGAAACACATCCAGCATATAAACCCACAACTTTCAGGGCTGACACTGTTAAGTAATCATTAATATCCTTAAAATTGATATCAACAAGTAGTCCTATTGTACTGGACATTGAAGTACCTGCAGGATGAAGGGCTTTTTATTTTACCTGTTTTCATGAAGCCTGGATGTTCAGCAATGTTGGCACTGTTTAAAAGTTTGACAGCTTTACGGTAATTGCCTCTCAAATACTCAAAATTGCTCTTAAGAAAGAGAGAAGGAGCTGACTGTGAAGGAGAAAACAACAGTTAGTTATCTCTTGGTTGATGATTCCTACTGCTAGTGTTATATCTTCACAAACTTGCCTCTGCTGCCACTTAAAAATAAATGGGTTTAGGCCATAACACTTTTAAGAACTGTGATGGACTTTAGAGAACCCTGTCATGGAAATGGCTATAGGCAGAGGATCTCTAACCTGTTTTCTAATAATTCCTCCCCACACTTCCCCTCCCTGCAGAGTTCCTTGTAGGCTGCAGTCTTCCTGGGCTGCCCACAGAAACCTCATGATCCAGAAGGTTTTCTGTTAAACTTGCTTTCCAGCAAGACATAAACCTCCAAAAAACGTCAAAAATAAGAAAAAAAAAATGCCCACATATCCCAGAATTAATTAATTTTTTATAAATGGATTTAAACTACCAATTACATCAGATTTGTAATATGCATAACATCTATAGTAAACTAAAATTTCTTTCATTTCAATTATAAGGAATGCTGAACCTGTTTATTACAGTGTTTCACTGTTATTTTGGCACAAAAAAAGCCTATTTTTTAGCAACTAAAAACAGCACACGCAAGAAAATTCTACATTAATTACATTTGCAAAGAGATTACAAACCCAACTGCATAAAGAATTACTTCAAACATCCACCCTCAATAAGACCATTCTTTGTAAAAAACATTAGCAAAATCAGCTTTAAGATAGAGAACACATCTAGGTTGAAAAAGAACAGTCTTAAGAATACTTACATTTCCAGCTGTATTCATAACAGACTTGATCTCTCTTTTGCATGCTTTTAATGACTTCATCTGGATATAGGCTCTCACCTTATACTGTTAAAAAATTATATTTATTAAATACTATACAATAATTTCTGCAGATTTGCAAGAAAAACTGTATGTAGATATTTACTGCAGAATATTCTGTATACATCTTTAAAACAGGTAGCAAAAAGCTATTCAAAAAGTCTTCACAAAAAAGAAATTCTATTCAGACTTAAAACACCACATTTATAGTATTTGTATTTACAATAAGCAGATGAACATTTTGTTCAATAGCCAACAGCTGCTCTATAGTCAAACACAGATATGAGCACTTAAAGTAACAAACTAATTAAAATAATCTAACATCTTAATCCCAGACATTTACCTACTAAACTGAAAACACCAGTAAGTGAATGCTAATAGAGAAGCACTCTGATTCTTCATGTATTTTTCAACACAACAGTACAGTGAAATAAAACCTCAGCTGATTTAGACTGTTGGAGGTTGAACACACAAATTCAATGCAGTGAACTGCCACGTAAAGAAATTATTGTAACACACAGGGATTGAAATGGTGGTGGTGGGCAGAATGTTAGGTCAGTTTTTCCTGTACATGGGTCTTACAAAACGGAAGACCTAGATAAATTCATTGTTTGTTTTACAACAAGGAGAGAGAAAGCATCATAATTTGGGCTGAACTAGTTTTGAAGGAGATGACACTCAGATTTAGAAAACCCGTGAAGTAATGCCCTTGCATACAAAATACGCAGACCCTTACCTGATGTATCTTAGATTTAGCAACTTCTATTAAAGCTCCACTTTCAGTTTTTTGATTCGAGGAATCTTTATTGGTATTATTACCTGACTGCCAAACAAAAAAAGGAAGCACTACTGTCAGTCACCTTTTAAATTCAGTTGACAGATTCAATTCACATGAAGAAAAATAAGTATTTAATAGCTTTAATAACAATATAGTTTTGAGTATTTAATATCAAAATATACACATCCCACCAGAAACTAAGTTGAGTTTAACAATCAAAATCCCCGAGCCACATCAGCCTATGAAGACCTCAATTCTGTACTAACCTTAGTGTTACTCTATGTTGCTCTGCAGTTAAGAAGAACTCTTTTGCCTAAAAGGATGACATGCACATTCTAGAGTACTTCTTTAATGCTTCCTTCAGTAGAATTACTATATACTTAAGGAGAAAATATTTTATCTTAAATGTGACGTGCCATCAACAGGAAAACACTGAAATGCCCTCTCTTCATTTCCAAGCCACTGCTGATTTTACTGATTTTTCCAAAACGCACATTAAGGATTTCATTTGAAAGTGTGCCTCATACTTTCAGATACTATGTAAAAAAGATACTTAATTTCTCATCCTATCCTATGCAACTGCACTTCCTCTGACACTGACTTCACTTTCAAACTTAGAGTCTCATATGGTCATAATCAAATACAAACAATCTTTGACCCTGGAGGCAACTGTCTTTCCAAAGCAACTCTCTGACTGAAGAAAGACATCTTAGCTCCCTGGAGTAAGAGAAAAGGGTGAAAGGGAGGGTATAAACAGCTGCTGTACACAACTAACTCAGTTACTAACATATTTCAGCTGCTGTCTAAAGTTACAGGTGATCTAACAGTTTTATAATTCAAAAGTCTTTTAAGATACTAATTTTGGATAGAGCTAAAGCATACTTCTGATAGAGATTTAATGGCTTTTGTATGATTTTAAGCTTACCTCATTTTTTCCATTCTTGCTGTTATTGTTGCCCTGTGAAATCATCTTTTCCAGAACAGCAAGCAGATGCAAGGCTTTCTCAGCTTGATAAGTTAACAGGTATAAGTCTACAAGCAAGAAGCACACAGCCTGGGCAAACTTCTCTTCTGTGAAAAGCAAAAAAGAAAAAATTGTTTTACAGCTCTATTACCAATCCCTCCAAACATGGATGGAAAAAAAATTACTATAAAGCGCCATCTATGCAACATTATGAGAAAAATCAATACATTACATAAGAAAAAAATAATCCAGCCATGTCCAACCCACAGCTAAGTACAAACACTGAAAAGAAAGCTCATTCATTCAAATGACATCAGCATAAATGCACAGGGTAAAGACAGCTTAACAAGTATTTCATGTTCATAGGTTCTGAGAACTGATCTAAGCAGATGCAACATCTAAACAGACAGAGCCATACGCAGATGTAAAATCCCACAGAACTCAAAAAGATTCTGTACAAACACATCTCTATTTAGCTGACTTCACAGAGTAAGTCCCAATTATGCTTACTGAAAACTGGGAGGAATTGAAGCACAAACACAGTAGCATTTACTTAATTTACTGAGACCCACACACATACATCCTTCAGCCTTCTCACCTCTAAAATTTATCAAGGATTATGAAATTATTTCATACAGGTATGGCAATTCCACTACACAAGCTATCATAGCTCATAAAAGTTGCAGAATTTGTATTCAGATAGACGTACACACAATTACATATTATCTAATAAAGGCATTTAAAAATGAATACCCTGAAAAACAGACATTCACCTGTGAAGTTGCATGATGACTCAAAACATTAGAATTAAAATAATTTCATTAGCTTGTACATATTATTTACATAAATACCTTCTCAAGCTGAAAAAATCCATTTCAGTTTCATAGCACTTGTCTGTTAAAGCTCTCTGAAGCACCTTCTCCCAAATTCATTTGTTGTCCTTGATATAAGTAAAACATATTCTTCATTCCAAACCCTACCTATTCTCTTAAAACCGTATTAGACAAATTACAAATCACTTGTCTGATAGTGAAACACTGAATTGTCTTTCTGTAGTTCTTGAAAAAAACAAGATTCTTCTTTCTGCCTACATACCAAAAGGCTCTATGAACTGGTACAGCTTCTCCCCAACAGATATAGCTTCGGTATACTGACGCAGATGGTACAGGATTACAGCTTGATTGTAGTACAGCATACTGTTCTCAACATCATCCAAACCATCCATTTCTTCAACAACAGAGTGAACCTGAAAAAAACCCCGCTCATTTCATTAAACTTTCAGTACCTATGATTTTAAAGTACAGGGTATTTGAAAAAAACCAAACCCTCCAAACCTATGAATTTCTCTAAAGGTAAATTATAACTTACTGACCTAATAAATTTCACTGTTGTTGCACATTAACACAGCAAAAAAATATACAATGAAATAGAAAATTGTCAATTGAGTAGTAAAGCAATATTTTCACTTTTTTATTATTTCACAAACTATTCTGTGTTAAAGAACTTTGTACTGAAGGAACATTGCAGGTCCTTCTATTGTTATAATCTCAGCCCAATTTCAACTACAGTTAAAAACACAAAGATTAAACTTACTCAGATGTTTAAAAGTAATGTGACTTTCTTATTTTATTAAATCTACGGGACAAGGGGTAGAAGTTTAATTCCTACTTCACTGAAAGATCCCACCATCATTAATAGTACTCAAAATCAAGTACCATGTCAATACAGTTGCATTACCTGGTTTTTCAGCTGGTTAAGGGTTTGTCTCAAATTGTCTGTGGTAGTCTGATTACTTTTACAGAACTCTGCAACAGCAGTATTCAAAGTTATTTTGTAGTCATCTTTGTTTATGTCTTGAAGGGTATTTAGGTGTTGTAAACAAGCATCATAGTTTCCAGCCTGTAAATTGCACACATACCAGAAGCATGCATTAGAAGATACAGTCTTTCCTTTATCAATACAAGTGAACTAAATGTCTATACACATACTTCATTATTTATGCGGACTAACATGGATGAGAAGCCAGTCCAAATGTTGAAGCCATATCCAAACTTCAAAAATAATTTGGTGGAGTAGGGACAAATTAAGTAGCTGACGATTATTAACAGATGTTTCCATGAAAAGACTTATTCTCATTTCTCTTATCATATTGAGTTTCAAGACTGTTTCCTCCGTTTTCATAATCTTTCCTCATTTCATGAACAGTGAGCAGCTACAGTTGTTACACAAGTTCCAGCCCAACACCTTATGTTCAGTCTTTGGTTCATCTGAATATTTAGTGATTTACAATTTGATTGATGGAAGTTAGCTCAAGAGAGATTGGGAAGAAAAAGCGTCACTTTCCCAGAATAGGTTTAAAAAACATTTTTTCAAGCTTTAGCTGTTGGATGAATTACGCAATCACCTAGGTATACCTAAACAGAAATGAGCCAAGCATGATGCTCCGCTGATGTGTGATTTAATGGAAAAATTACTTTCTTTGACCACAGGAATAAACAAGGACTTCAGATTCACGAACTCTGTCTGCTTTCAGTTTTGGTCTTTTCTGTGTTGGCACAGGAGCACTTTAGTGGCATCAAGGAATGAAAGAGAACTCCTCACTCTTTCAACTACATTAAGCTTAGATGATGCTCCACTGTCAACTGCTCAATTCCTACACAGGAATAATCACATTCACCTCTTTCACATCAGAGTTACTTCCCATGTGGTCAGACAGATAAGCAGATGCATTTCCATCTCTGTCAATGGTTCACACCCAAAACTGAAGCTCTTGAGTACCACCCTCCACTTACTCCCCTTTTTCAGGTGCTGTTCCACAGAGCTCCTCCTGGACTGCTGTGAAACTTCATATTAAGGGCAGAATACAACAGAGAAGGGTCCCTCTGCTCATCTCATTCTGCAGCTCCTTCCATGGAACTATTCCAGTTCCTTTGGTCCCCCAGGTAGGCACAGTTACACAACATAGTAGATGTAGCAGGACATTGACACATTTTCGCAACTCTAAGCGCCAACAGCATGGATTGCTTTGTGATCATGTCTACAAACACAGGAACTTTCAACTCAGCTGCTGACCTGCTCTGTAATTGAGACAGCTCATCTCCCAGTGATTCTCTTTCCAAGCTCACACTTGGACCTTCTCTTCAGTAGGAGCTTTCAGACCACTGCAACAAGGCTTCTAACCATGGCTGGATTACAAACCTTTAACCTTTAAATGCTCAGCTTATTTTGTGATGTTTTTCATCAGCTAATAGTCCTTTATGCCACGCTACTAGATAGGGTCTAGACTATAATACCCAATTTTATAGGAATTCTGTCAAGACCGAAACTGGACATGTAGTATGATAAAGCAGCATGCGAGGCAGTGCACAATGCTTTGTGGAGCTACTCAATGGAAGAAATTGGCAAACAAAGCATCAAATTAATTCTGCTATTCAAATTAATTCTGTTGCCACCTCACTCCAAGAATTCAGAGAATTCTTAAAGCAAGAAAAAATTTGACAAGATAAACCAGATACACTGGACCAGGATGACAGTAAAGGTGAAATCATTAGCAGATCAAAAGTATTTTAGGCATTGCCTTGTGGGCAAGGTGGAAAACAAATGACTCTCCCATATATCTTTGGTTCTTAGGATAAAATGCCACTGATTAAAATGTTAATGAAAGAGAGTGAGTTATACAGAGTTCAAGAAGACATCAGCGAACAACATGTTAAGAATCAACTACAGGTACTTCATGTAACAAAATGAGTGAAACATAGAAGTACTGAGTGAAACATTGAAGCAAGAATCTCAAAAGACAATACTTAAATTCTTCCCTGACCTATTTCACAAATTTAAAATTGAATTAAAGCAAGGCATTTTGGAGACAGACATACAATTGAAAGGAAAAGCAATTATACTTCCTGATACACTACATAAAATTGGGAGACAATACAAAGACAGAAATAAACTGAAAGAGTTGGTACCTGAACTTTAACACAGAAGGAAAAAAAATCTTCCAAGAAACACAAAACAAATAGTAGATACTGACTGTAGATGTTATGGATTCAGAAATATGTTTTAATGCAAAGTGACAGGGCATTATATGACACTTTTTGTGAAAGAACATAGCATGATGCTAAAGCACAAAAATGTTTCTTTCATTGCTGTTTTTTAAATACATGAGGTTCCTTTAAACACTCACACACCATTTTTAGCTTGATGTGATTAATTTTTCCAAGAGAGCATGCATTTCCAATGCTGATGCAGAAGAGAAGCCTGCTTCTAAGTAATTCATCACATAGCTTTTAAGATTACTAAGTTTTGAGAATCAAGTTTAAAAGTGCTCTTGTTCAAGTATCCTGTTCAGTCTTCTCACATCACAGCAGATAGAAAATGCATGAAAATGCTATCTTTATAACACAACAAGCACTACTTAACATCCTCTTAATGCATTTGCAACTGTATTAAGAAAACAGGAAAAACAATTACACAAGCTCATTCAGCAGTGATGTGCTAACTTAGAAGTCTCAGAGTTTGAGTTTGTCTTACCTGAAAAGCTTGTAATGCACTGCTTGACAATTCCTTTTCCTGATCAGTAATCCCAGAAGTACCTGCTCCTTCATGTTTTTCAGTACCTTGATCTGTAAAGTGGACAGAAAATTACAACAAAACTTGCAAGTGTGATGACAGCTGTGCAGCTTAAAAACTTTGTTTCTTCCAGTTCTCAAGGTCCTCCTGCCAATGTAAGTAATTTTCCAGATAACTGTAGCAGTGTCCCTACTACACTATCTATATCCCAAGTTACATCTCCTACCACAATATATCAAGTTATTCTATACTCCTAGTGAATTCCTCTCCATAAAATGTAAATTATGGTGCTCAACGAATAACCAAAGAGCTGCAAGTTAACTGACAACCCATACATTTTAGATTTCTCTTTAAAGCTGCAACCATACTCTAGCATTGTCTAATTTTGCCCAAAAGTCAGCAGTGAAGGCCGTGCATCATGAAATGTGTACCACAGTGGGTTAGATGAAAACCCACATAAAATCCTGTAAAATGCTTCCTAAACAGCAAGCAAGAGATACTCTGGGGTGCAACAACAAAAACCAGAATAAACACTGGAACTTCCCCACAGCTCCCTACTTTGGAAGAGTTCTCCCCAAATAAGAGAATGCGCTTGAACCATCATTGTTAATAACCACTGACAGATCTAATATATTCTTTAAAAACCTCTCTATATTTTTGCATTCTTCAATATACTCCATCAAATATTGTCTGGTGATTATATTGCAAGGCACAAGCACATGCTGCCTGTTCACTTTTTCAGTCTCCAAATATCACAGATCTTCCTTTGAATCACCTCTCTTCCAACCTGAGCAGGAGCAGTTTATTCTTCATCTTCCTCACATTTTTTCCCCAGAATCTTCTCCAATTCTATTATACCCCTTTCCAGATTAAGACAAGAACAACATGTAGCAACTATGTTGGCGGCCCCTTTATGCATTTATATAGCAATGTAACAAGGGTTTGATTGCCTTCAATTTTTTACATAGAATTTCTAATGATTTATGTTTCAGTCACTATTAAGCATATCTTTCAGAAAAAAGTTTACTAAATCCTTTTGTCATCATGTAATTAAGAGTCCAGTGAAGTTGCACTAAAAAGCACAGTACAGACATTCCATGTCAAAGAAACTGAAAAAAACCCCACTAAACCCATCCTTGTGCTGAATACATACTGCTGAGAAAAAATAAAACAACTACACAACCACCACACTGGAGACAGTATTTCTAGGAGCATTAATTAATGTGCTAGAACATACAGAAATCATTTCATGTTTTTGAAACAAAGACTTTATAAACCAGCAATGGTTTCTGCTTCTGCAGAAAACTACTTCTTGAATTTTGCAGTGGAAAAGGTGCTCTAAGACATGTTTTGCTATCTTAATAGACTGTAGGCTTTGTAAACTCAGTGTTTGCTTTCTCTTCCCTATAATTCAGAGATATAATGCAAACTCTGCTAATTTTGTTTTCACTTTGAACATATGAAAACACTCAGCTGTGAGCTCCTCTGCAAAATCCATTCCCCATCATCACCAATATATCTGGATCTTCTACTACTGATCACGAAAATCTACAAATACAGGACACATGAGAATTGTAAGGGGCAGCCAAACCTCAGAAGATTCATCAAATAATATTCTCAGCAAGAGCAAAACAGACGCAGTAATCTATTAAGTTTGTGCCTGTTG
The DNA here is from genome assembly GCA_013397195.1 of Hylia prasina. Taxonomy (NCBI): domain Eukaryota; kingdom Metazoa; phylum Chordata; class Aves; order Passeriformes; family Sylviidae; genus Hylia; species Hylia prasina. Next base: position 651,472 of record VYXD01007801.1, read on the forward strand.
CTGGGAAATAGTGAGATTCCTTCCACCTGCACTAACACTATTGCCCCCTGCATTTAAGCAAGAATTGTAAGTATTTTGTTGGGACTTTCATACTGCATTAAGATGTCAACAAATCTTACATGGGTAGAAGTAACCCACTGTCACTTGGACAAAATTCAGGATTCAGCAATTCCAGTACTCTGGAGGGATGGATCCTCAAGGGGCTACACCTGCTATGAAATCTGACTGCGTAATGCATTGATCAACACCACTTGCACTTCCTTGTCCTTCAAAAGGAAAGGCAAAAGAGAAATTTAAACCACAAAACACCTCAGAACATTTCTGATGTGCCAAAAGCTTTCCACAGTGAAAGAGGAAAGGAACAGGAAGTACCTCTGCTTCAACCTAAATATAGCATAGATCTGATTCCAGCTCTAAACCTTGTGATTATACAGATGAACTGAAAGCTCTCACCCTCCAAGGTTCTCTAGAACAGCAGCAAATAAGCAAATGTATCTTCCCTCAAACTTTCATGCTAACAGTGGCATTATCTGCTTTACTTGCTCAGCATGCCTGTCAGATTGTGCTGGCAAAGGTAACCACAGTGCAGAGCCTTGAGACTCTAAAGCTTTTGAAGCTGGTAACACTCAGTCTGATCAGATTCCTCACATACAGGTTTACCTAGCAGAGAGCCATCAACTACCACATATATTACTTACTGATTACTGCCTTTGTACACAGGTTTGCAAGACCAGGGTCTCAAAGGAAGTCTGAATCTTCAAGTAAAATGTCTTCAGTGAAGTGACAGATAAACCAAGAAACACTTGTCTATGGTCTGTAACAAAAACTACACTTACATATCTTGGCTGATGTAATTCCTATGGAAAAATCAGGACAGGTCTTCAAATTTCACTGTCTCTCTAAGCTTGTCTCTCTTTGCTTGGTACATTACACAAAAAAACCCAAAACATAAAATGAAACTAGGGACTACTTTAAGCAAAACCAGAGCTGTCTCTGTTAATCCAATTAACTGTACCTACTACTGCCCAGTAAACAAAGCAGGTTTGTGAAACCTGAACTGGAAGCTTATCAAGAAAAAACTAAAATCCAGCTGATGTGGTTCACAGTGTAGCTCCTTCATTTGAAAAAAAGCACAACAAACCACTTTGTCCACTCTCTACCCTTTTTTGTCCAAACACACCTGAAACTGGTTAAAGACCTAAAAGCCACTCTAGCCTAAGTGATACTACCATTCTTGTTTAAATTGGGATCTACTGATCCAGCTGATCCTTGCTATCAGAGAACCCTCCAAGAGGAGTCACCTGAAAGCTGGCTGGCACAAGATAGTGAACAGAACCCACGAATTCCACTGAAGTGGCAGGGCTGGTGGGGAGGGAGTGCTCCTGTTCTCTTGGCTGCAAATGGCTATCCCAGTGCTTGCAAATAAAACTGCTATTTCCACGTTCCTTGAAGTATTTGAAAGTGAAACAGGTATGGAACTTTTTCCCTGGCAAAAGAAACAGTGTGCCTTGCTCACTTGGGCCCCTGTGACCTCTGGCATTCTTGCAGAAGCACCTGGTGTGGCTAATGCACGGCACACCAGTCATCTCCAACATGCTCCCATCTCCACAGCAGCCACAATTATCAGATGAAATATCCACAGCACTGCAAATTCTCTACTTCACAAGTGAGAGAACCTGATTTATCTCTGTAATTTGTATTTAAATATGGACCTCTTTGTTTAACTTTTCATTTGTCCAACCATCATGAGTACAGACCAACTCTAAAACTAAAACTTGTGTAGGCTCATGATGAGGGGCAAAAGGGGCAGCCTAGAAAAGGATGTAAAAATCAACTGCTCAGATTTTGATCTGGAGGAATCTGCTGCACTGAGTTGGAAGTTAAAGGATCAAGCCAGGAATTATCTTCCTAGCTATCAATCCTGGGGCTGAGCAGCAGCAACACCATGTCACAGAGGCTGGTTGGCTTTGTACAAGAAGGAAGCTGCTCCTGCTGGAGGAGGTACATCGTGGTGGACAGCAAAACTTCAGGAAAACTGGCTCTATGAGAGGAGAGCAAGGAAAAATACAAGACTGCCACCTGAAAAGGAAGATTGCTCTCCTCATGGGCTTGCTGCCAGAATTCCATAAAAGCAACAAGAAGTCATATCTCCCACATACACACACCTGAAGACACCTGAGAGTGATTGCAATCATTATTCTTCTCATACCTGCTCTCCATTTCTCCAAGGACTCCTGTTCCTGAGCTCTGTTGTTCCTGCACCCTGCAAATTACATCTTGTGAACTGTGCTGTTGAACACCAGAGCACCTCTGGAGATATTTTTAATTTCCAAAAGGCAGAGGGATAACTTCTTTCTTGACAGGGGAGGAATCTATCACTTGACTCTTGCTCCAAAAGAATTTTGAAGGGTATGAAGCCCAGCCAGTGTCCAGCTATTACAAGATAACAGTTTGTGGCACCAAAACTTGATTTTAAATTTTTTTATTAAGCCCTTCAGTACCAGTATAATAGGCTTCTTTGGTGCTGTGCAATAAAAACACTCCTCAGTGGAAAGCTACCTGTAGCTTGCTGTTATGAACAAGTGCAGCATGTAGAGTATCTTGCCATAGCTCATATCTTTGATTCATTTGACACATACTTTTAAGAAAGTAAAACTGAAAAGTTCCTTCAACACCTCAAAGAACATCAGCAAAATATATTAAAAACTTGAAGCCAAATTTTTTCTTGTCATTTAGCACTTATAGTTCTTCTAAATAAACATAATAGTTTAGTAAATATCACTCAGTACAGTATATTATTTTCCCTGTAATATTTTCCAAATAGAGGCATTTCCTATTTAGCATCCAGAGATAAAAATGCTTACAGTGATTTTAAATAATGCTCCCACCACGTAAAAACAACCAGAAAAAAAAGGTGACCAGGACCCAAGGAAATGGCATGAAGTTGTGTCAGTGATGTTTAGGTTGGCTATTAGGAAAAGGTTCTTCATTCAGAGGGTGTTTGGGCTCTGGAATGGATTCTCCACTTGGCACCAAACTGATAGAGTTCAAGAAGTGTTTGGAAAATGCTCACAGGCACACCGTGTGATTCTTAGAGATGTCCTGTGCAGGGCCAGGAACTGGAATTTGCTAATCTTTACCGGTCCCTTCTAACTCAGGATATCCTACACTTCTATTATGCAGACTGATACAATTCTGTAACTAAGGCTTTCCTCCACATCAGCCTCTTCTCCATCTCCCCACGAGTTGCCATCTGATGGAATGACCTTTTCTGCAATGAAGACTTCTTGCATGATGGGGAGACAGCCAAGCAGTAGTTACTACACAACAACAGCAGCAGTGCTACACGACAACTGTACTTGAGATTCATTCTGTCTGTTTACCAGAACATAGCTTAATTTTTAGTCTTGGTGATTTGTCTCTGCAGGGTCTTTTCAGGCCTGAAGTTCAGTGAGGACGCACTCATCCCCTGAAACCAAAGCATCATCCCTGAGGGAATCAGACTGAACTCCAGCGATCAAGCAGCACCACCAAGAGTTATAACCTCCCTCGTACCTTCTGCATGCCCCAGTTCAACAAATTAACCCAGCAGCTCGACTTCTGTAGGGGTTATTAAGCTCTGAGAGACACACACGGGCACACACACACACAACCCCCCCGCCAATACGCCCGTAGGGCCCTCCCC
>VYXD01007801.1:655494-681019 GCA_013397195.1 Hylia prasina
GCGCTGCGCGGTCCTCCCGCGGCACGGAGCTCGCTGGCAGCTGCCGGCCGCTGTCTCGAACGGGTTTTGTCCCTTCTGCCCTGTTCAGACGTGCTGGCTCTCGTCAATGTATGTAAATATCTAAAGGTGGGGTGGTAAAAGGATGGAGTCAAGCTCTGCTCGGTTGTGCCAAGCAGTGGGACAAGAGGCAACGGGCAGAAACTCGTCCATGGGAAGTTTCAGCTGAACGTGAAGATGAACTTCTTCACTGTGTGGGTGACCGAGCACTGGAACAGATTGTCCAGAGAGGTTGAAGAGTCTCTGTCACCGGGGATATTCAAGAACTCCTTGGGCACAATCCTGTGCAATGTCTTGCTTGAGCAGGCAGGTTGCACCCGCTGACCCACTGTGGTCCCTTCCAATCTGACGCATTCCATGGCCCCCTGCAGAGTAATAGCAGTGACCTCGAGGCTTCCATTCAATATACTCTCTAGTTTATGTGGGTTATCAGGTGGACCAGCTAAAGTGTTGTAAGGTGCTTCTCACCATACTAAGTAATGGCAATAAGTGCCTGGTGTAGGTTCAATGCCTGCATCCCGGATTCCTTCCCAAGTGGCTGTTTGGGCACTGGACACCCTAAGCCTGGATGAGAGACAAAACCCTCATCAGACTGAAGACCCCAATTAACCTTTGTAATGGTCATTATTATATTTCTCATTAAAGTAACAGGCACGGGATAAATGGCACTGGCATACTCATGCATATTAAAGATTCTTAAGTGTTTGTGTCCAGTTTGAGGCCTCTCAATTCTGGAAGGATGTAAAGGTGCTGGAGTGAGTCCAGCAAAGGTCAGTGAAGCTGGCAAAGGGTCTAGAGGATAACGAGGAGCAGCCAAGGGAGCCAGGGCTGTTTAGCCTGGAGAAAAGGAGGCTCAGGGGTGACCTTATCGCTCTCTACAACTGTCTGAAAGGACAGTGTGTTGGAGATCAGGCTCTTCTGCTAGGCAACTTGTGACAGGACAAGCCTCAAGCTGTGCCAGGGCAGGTTGGGCATCAGAAGGAGTTTCTTCATGGAAGGAGCAATTAAGCATTAGAATGGGCTGCTCAGGGAGGTGATGGAGTTTCCGCCCCAGAAGTGTTTAAAGAAAGACTGGACATGGCACTTAGGGTCTGGTTGGCACAGTGGTGTTCAGTCATAGGCTAGGCTGGACTTGGTGATCTCAGAGGGCTTTTCCAAGCCCATGGATTCTGTGTTCCTGTGATTACTTGGATCTGCCATACATAGTATTTAAGCATTCACCTTTGCTACGATGTATCTTGGTACGCTCAGCAGCCACTTCTTGTTCTGACTCTTGGGCATGGACTCTGTCTGTGGATGAGAGCAGAGGAGCCAGGCAGGACGTTCTCTTTTGAGCCCTCATAGTTATATTTGCAACAGGAAGTGGGATGAGGTTAGAAGGCACCCCAGAGGTGTCCCCTTCAAGCACCAGAAGGCTCCCCGTGTCTCTGTCTCTTGGAGTCAAGCTCCAGAGACAAAGGGACAGTTACCCTTAATGGCATCATTGACGTGCACTGTGTGCTTCTTCTGTGTCACTGTAGGGTTCCTGTCAGACACTGCCTCCACAGTGATAGTCAGCAGTTATCTGTTGATATGGGAACACTTTCTCCTGTTTCTCCAGACATGGTTCCCCAAGATTTCCCTCTCCCCCCATTCCTTCCTCATTTATTCCATTTATTGTGACAGCAAGTGTAGATACACTCAGTTCTGATTAAGCGATTTTAGCTTGTATGGTTTTTGCCTCATTGCCAGCAGACAACACCTGTCAAGACAGCCCAGAGTGTCTCACACACACTGCACCTATGGCATGCCTCTTGTACATCAGAGAAAGGTGTAAGCAGGAAAGTTGTCCTTGGGGAATTCAACAGCTAAAGGGATTTAGTGGAAGCAGGCTTTCTTAGCAGTCTTCTTGCAGTGGCCTTCAGTGACAGTGTTCTCCCTAACTCTGTTGTCAGGCCCCTCAGAGAAGTCAGGTTTGTAGGTAAGGAGAGGTTTAACACAGGGATACAGTTGGGAAGAAACATACTCTAACACACACCAGCTCTGAACACCTTTAAATCACAGCTTTTAATGAGGCCCTGTAACTGAAGGATTCTGAAAAGGAACAGGATTATTTCAGAAATTTGAAGAGCAGGATGATTCTTTCTATTTTGTTATTGAAGTTCTGAATATTCCAAATTATGTCTAATAACGTACTATTTGTCACTGCTTCTCCAATTCATCTTCACTCAACTCTGATCTTCAGGCTTTCTTTTAGACACATATATATGAAAGAATCACACAATCCTTATTCTTAAATATGTTATTCCAAGTCTCTGAATTTGTTGTAGCTTCTTTTGTAAGAAAGAGCTGTTGGATAAGACCTGTATGCATTTGCAGATATCTCCAAGTAAAGTTGAAATAGCAAGTCCTCCTAATGTGTATGTATTTCACAGTGTAATTATTTATTTATGTTGCCATTCTATTTATTTGTATGCACATATATATGTAAAAACCTGCTGTTTTGGTAAGAAATAAAACCTATAAAGGGTCCAGTGTTTGTTGCAGTACCTGAGCAGGAGCCTGCTTGCTCCAGAGCAGGTCACATCAGGATGGGCACCACGGTGAATTTGCCATGCCCTACTCTAGCTTTTCTTTAATGATCATGTCAAAACGTATTTAGCTTCAAGTGTGGCAGCCCTGGTATCCAGCTGCTTCTCTTCCACATCATGACATCTAGAGGACAGCAGTAAAAGTTTGCTTTATCCATAACGCTGTGATTTTACCACAAGACTTGTTTACCTGAGGGGTACTTACAGCAAGCTTTGGTATAATTTCCATCATCATTTTGCTATGTCTGTGGCTTGTAGTTCCAAAATAATTTCTCTTTTTCCATTTCTAGGGGACAGACAAAGCAGTTTTTGTCAGCCGGCCTTTCTTTTCAGTATGGATTATTTTTTAAAGGAATTTGACACAAAATCTTTTCTTATTAATACTCAATTATATGTGTGGTGGTTAGTGAAGGAAGGGAAGAGACCTGCCCTGTATTACAATTCAAACACACAGTCATAAAATCAAAAATGTTGACATTTTTCCTTCAAAAATATTGTGGTAGCATCACTACTTTCCTCTAAAGAAAGAGGAGCAGGTTTCTTGCATAATTGTTTCTTATATTATACAATTGTTTCTATGTTATACAAGTTTCTTGTATCGTTTGCGTTCTGCTTGGGATCTCTGGTCTCAGGGAGGCAGGCACGCCATCTGCTGTGAAAAATACAGAATAAAATCAAATACCATTTGAGAGAATAAAACAAGCGTGTGGGGAAAAAGAAAACCAAAATCCACTCCTAAAATATTACCTCTCCTGGAATTTTGGTTTTTCAGGAAATGACCACAATTCAGGCTTTTAAAACAAATCTCATTCCGAAGAAAATAAACATGGTACAGAGATGGGCAGTTTTTCTAGGTTACTTTTGCCCATTTCTAGGTTAAATTGTTAGAAGCCCAAGGGAGCCAACTGTAATTTGTAGTTTCAGGGAGAGTGGGGGAAGTTTCAGGAGGAATAAAACCTATCTGCTGTCAGACAGAGTAGTCTCAGCATCTCACTCCTGCCTTGTACATTACCTTCCTTCAGCAGACTAGATTAAGTATACATAGACCAGGGTTTTCTCTCTGCTTTTGACTGCAAAAACCCAACTTTTCAAGGTTCTATTTCACATCCTTGGAGACCCAAACCCAGCAATACAGCAATCTCCTATACAGCCTTACAGCTGTAATGAGATGTAGATCATTGAACATACCAGCAAGACCTGGCTAAGCAGAGGAGAAAATAGGGATTTGTGGTATCCCCAATCACTGCCAGTCTATGGAAGAGAGGAAAGAGTATGGCCAGCTCCAAAGGGTGTGGTCTCGGGGTCACCAGTTATGGTTGTGATGCAAACAGTGAAAACAGGACTCATAGATTTCAGTATCAGAAGGCTTAAAGATTTATTAGAGTTGACTCCATTCTTTCTGGGTCTGGGCTGTTCTCCCAGGTGAAGAGCATGCTGCTGCTTCTTTCCCTGCTCTGTCCAGTTCTTTCCCAGCACAAACCTCCCCCCAGTCCTTCCCATACCAGGGAGATACCAAAACTTCACTCATTGGTTAGGAAGGAAAAACAATCCCCATCTTGTGGAAGACAGAGATACAGGAGAGAATTGTTTACAGAACTTGTGCTGCATTTCTCTGCTTTCCCAGAGAATATTTCTCTGCAGGGAAAAATACATTATGTTCATGTAACAAAAGGGACCTGTGAAAGTTACAATTTTTTGCCAGATTCCACAGTATGAAAATCTCAGCAGCACTTTGTTTGCTTAGTATATTTCAAAAGAGAATTTAATAGAAGAAATGCTTTCTGTTATTAATAAAGCTTCCTCTCCTTTGCTCCTTTACCCCTAGGTGGCACTGTACAATAAAGTAAGGCATATTTAAATATGGAATGATCATTAAGAAAGAGTCATTAAGGTTGCAAAGACCTCCAAGATCAACCTGTGGTCAAACAGCACCATGTCAACTAAACAATAGCACTTAGTGCCACATTCAGTCATTTCTTGAACACTTCTAGGGATGGTGACTCTAGCACCTGGAGCGACAGGTTGTACCAATGCTTGACAACCCTTTCAGTGAAAAAATTCTTGCTGATGTCCAACATGAACCTCCTATGGTACAGCTTGAGGCCATTTTCTCTTGCCCTGTCACTGGCTGCCTGGGAGAAGAGACTGACTTCCACCTGCCTACAGCCTCCTTTCAGGTCGTTGTAGAGAGTGATAAGGTCCCCCCTGAGCCTTCTCTTTTCCAGGCTAAACACCCCCAGCTTTTTCATCTGCTCCTCACAGGACTTGTGCTCCAGGCCCTTCACCAGCTTTGTTGCCCTTCTCTGGATTCATTCCAGCACCTCAATGTCTTTCTTGCAGTGAGGGGCTGAAGACTAAACACAGAACTTGAGGCGCTGAGTACAGAAGGACAATCACTGCCCTGGTCCTCCTGGCCACACTATTTTACGGGCCAAGATGCCACTGGCCTTCTTGGCCACCTGGGACCACTGCTGGCTCACGTTCAGCTGGCTGTCAACCAGCACCTCCAGGTCCTTTTCTGCTGGGCCGGTGGAGTTGTTTGCACTGTAAACTAGTGTAACTATGTTGAATGTAGCTATTAGTCTCAGCTTGGTAATGCTCTTTTTCTGAATCTGTCTCTCAAAGTCAATAAAACATACTGCTGTGAATCTCATTTAAATACAGAATTTTTACTTTCAGAGTGCTATGGAATATATTTTCCTGGAAAATTATAGCACATCGCATGTATTTGTTCTGTATGGGCTCAGTGAATAAACCAGCAGAGGCTGTGCTTACTTTAGCAAGTCATTCAGAGCAGCGGGAGCAGATTGACAGCTGTAAACTGCAGGGACTATGTTCCTCACAGCTCCAGTATATTCTCACACAGAAGTTATTTTGCATCTGGTGGGAATTGGCTCAGTACTGCACATCATCATCTATTTTGAAACTTACTGGAAAAAAGCTCTCTCACAAAACTTCCTTGACCACAGGACCTCTCAGAAGCACCCCTTTCACCTGTCCCACGTAGATATGTTTCACACCAGTCTTCACTACATACATAAAAACTTCACAGGCAGTGAAGTTTCACACTGAGTTTCTGAGTGACACTTTTACTTGTTTCATATCCTGCTCTTCACTCTGGTGCTGGAACACGGATTGCTTGGTGGCACAGGGAAGGAGGAATAGCCTTTGCCCTCCAGGCACTGTAGCACTGCCAGGAAAACACCTTGAGCACACCCTTCTCACCCCTTGCTTTCACATACAAAAAAAAGAGACAGGATATCTTTCTGACAGTGTTTACCACTGTGACAGCTTTGCTCACAGTCAGATAGAGATGCTGAGCCTGGGAGACAAGCTTAGACAGACATGATTTTGGGACGTAGAAAGACAACAAGTGCGTGCATAAGTTCTGAGAGCAAGGGGGTACCACTGAGAAACAGGCAACTGTGGAGCATAAGGGATTTAGAGGAATGATACCACAATATCCTCAATAAAATTCTGTAATTCCCTTTTGAGAAGAGGTCCTCTGCTTTTCTTCACATTATAGTACCTGGTAAATAACTCCATCATGTACCTCCTTGCTCATTCAAGACCTCTGATTTTCCTTGTGTAGGGTATTATGTGTTGTCCATTTGGCTCTTACAATAACATCATAATCTTTTTGTGGTAATGGGTTTAAGTCCAGAGACCATCCAAATTGTGCCATGTAAGTCTTTCCTAGGATAAGAAAAAAAAATATGATTTTGTAAAATCTTCATTTTTCTTTTCTGTTGTCATCCAGAAGAAAGCTGCCCACCCAATTACAATTACTCTGGCAAACAAAGAGGTTGTGGGAGGAGAAATATTCACATATCACCATCCATTTTGGGTTGTTTACTTTCCTGTAGAGAAGGCCAGCACAAATCTTACAGAACTTTGGTTTCCAGTTCAACTCTCAAATTGACAGGAGTACCTTTATTTGAACAAGAGTATGCTAAGACCCAATCCATTACATGCAGAGGGGCAAAATTTCCAGTGTTACCCAGTTAGAAGTAAAAGGTCTCTAAAACATTTTGTGATTACATCAGTGCCTTTTAGTGCAAGCAGGAATTGATTTATTCCTAGCAGGAGGATGTCTGCATGACATATGTGTTTAGGTCCAGTGGGTCAAGCACTACTTTATGCCTTTCAACATTGTAGAGCTTTGACCCTTTTTAAGACACAGAACTAGAAAACAAATGTACCTGTGTTGAATCAGAGGCTTTGAGGAAACATTGTGTTCTTTCAGCCCAGCCTTAAGAATTCTTCCTGTGTTGTCCCAAGCTGATATGCACACTTAGTAGGAAGGTCTAATACTGGATGTCATCTTTGGTTTGCAACAGCTGGAGCTTATAGGGAAATTATGTTATGTCTCCAGGCACTGAAAAAGTAAATTCTTACTAATGACTTGTTTGTTGTATTTATTATTCTCAGCATTTCTCGACATTCAAAAATAGATTCTTTCTCTCCTGAGAAGTATAAAGCAATTTTTTTCACTAAAGAAACAAATTATTTTTGCTGATAAAGCCTATATGAGATGTTGCAAAAGCCAAAAATTGTGTTCAGTATGGTTTTTCTACCTTAACAGTGTATGGTAGAATTTTTATGTATGTTCTCATTATCCTTCCTTATTTTTTTAAGCTCTCACAAGCACTTGAGTAAATTTGAAGTATTTTTTCCTCCAAACTTTACTTGTTTCATATCCTGCTCTTCACTCTGGTGCTGGACAATTTGTTGAAAGATGTTAAGCCTATTGTGATGGAGCTGTTTTTTTAAGAAATAGGAGGAGGTTTTTACCGATTATTTGCCTAAAATTGTAGGCCTCTAAAACTTGCATCTAAATGCTTTCATGCTGCACATCTGCAGATCATACAGAGACATCCCTTTTTTTGTTTGTTTGTTTGTTGTGAAAAGCAATAGGAAACACCCTGTTGGCAGCTACTATTGTTCTCTGTGTGAGTCCGTGAGGTTCTCAGTCTCCATTTCAAGTCAAAACCTTAGGTTTTAATAATACATGATTAAATACAAAGGAGGTTTTGTTGGTTTTTAAATTAAATTTTAACTTGTTGTGTTACATCCCAGGAACAAAACACTGCATGTGATCCGGGATGAATGCTGGACAAAAATCCTAACCCATATGTTTTCTTCATTTATAAAGATTAATGTAGACTCTCTTATTTCAATAGTTCATGTTGACTCTTGAAGTTCCAAATATACTTGACTGTAGTAGTAATTTCTGAAAGCTGTTTTAGATTCTGTCTACCTGTCCTTCCTGCCTAATCTAAGTCACTTGTAAATGCATGTGGCTTCAAAAGAAGGAGAAAAAAACCTAATAAAAGTACTCAATGTGGTCCAAAGTGTTAAAAAGATGGAAAACTATTTAAAGAACAAAACACGTCTCAGGAGCTCGAGAATGACTGTGGACTGACATATGGTAATCATGTCAGCATATGCCTGTGCTGCTTCTGCAGCATTTCCTCATTTGCTAAATTCTATTTGTGTCCAAAGTTGTAGCAAGAAGATCTTGTTTCAATGCAGTTAGAAAAATGTACAAGTATGATGACATGTTTAATTTTCTAATTTTCTGTAGAAGTAATCCTGCAAATTTTTATTCTTTCCTTGCTCCTTTTTCTGATTTCAGAGACCATCTTGACAATTCAATTTACCCATCTCAGTCCATGTTAAACTCTCAGTATCAGAAAAATTGGGACCAACTCTAAGATTAACAAATATTTCTTTAAGTTGGAGGGGGAGAAAGATTCGAAAGATGCAGTGCATAGAAACATGTAGAATTAGAAGAGGGGAAACAGTTTCCATTTCCTGCTCTAAATGTAGTAATTTAATAAGCTAATCACTGAGTCATTGTGTATATTTGTTTCTGGTTTCTAGAATCCCATTCTGAAGTAAAGAAATTTCCCTTTGGAAACTTTTGCTGAAGTTAATATAATTTTAGTTTCAATTAAATAGAAATATTAGAAAAGCGCCAGGAAATTTCAGCTGCAAACTAGCTGTGAGTTATGAGCTAACCCCAATTCTCATGTTGTTTCCTACGAAATATTCCTTCCTCCATCCCAAAGTTGAGGATATCTGTTTGTTTCAGTTTTATAACCCACGTTAAAGCTGACAAACTACATATTTGACTCTTCCAGGTACTAGAAAAATAGCTGCAAAAAATGTTGACAATTAACAGTAAAACTAATGAGTGTGGTGTATGGGTCTAAGATTGCTTCCATTACTACAGTGTAAATGGAAAGCATTTTACTTAAGGATACTGCATGACAGGGAAATAGGTTAAAGCAAGAAAATATTCCAAGGGTAACATTTTGTGTTTGGGTTACACAGATAAAGTAAACGGAGCACGTATTTCCTTTCTATCTGGCAACACGCAGTGAAGAATTTCTGTTTCCAGTCAGACGGGCAGGGAGTGGATTCTCTCAAGATAAATCCACAATAACTTTGCCAAAGGAATGTCTCTAGATTGATACTGCTATACTCCTGATGAGAAATTCCCCCACATTTCTGAGTCTCAAGCATGGATGAATGCAGCAGACTGGTGAAGCAATCATGTAATCATTCAGTTCCATTAAATGGGACATAGGGTAGCTACGTGTGTCGAAAGCTAGAAAAAGAAGAGCTACTTTGAACACACACAGACCTTGGGATTAGAAAACCACCATGATTTCTGCCTGAGGATTGTTGCACTGAAATCTCTTGGATGTTTCTATCATAACCCAGTGCTGTGGTGGTGGTTGAGGAGAGGCTGTGCAATGGTAACTGCAGTTTCTGCTTCGCTGCATTACCTTGTCATGACATTAGCACATATTTTACATTCTGTGAGGGGAACGTTTCCCTCCTCCTCTTCCCTGCCTCTTGGAAACAGTGAAGAGATGAGATCTGACACTTGAAAATGCTATAGCACTGTGACCTCACTGGGGTATAAGATGGTCTTAGTGGAGGCAGAAAATTCAGCCGCCTGAAGTACTGTTGCTCCATCCAGCTGGTGTCCTACTGTCTGCAAAGCTGCTTCCAGACAGCACTGCTTTGTTATTCACTTGACTTTACTAGCCCTTGTCAGAGTTAATTGGATTTGTGACATGGTCAGATGTTTATTTCCTGATTCTGTTGTCCCTTGCCTTACAGAACACATATGCCAGGGGAAACAACAGTACATCTAGCAAACACTAAACTATGAACAGATACATAGAAATGCTTTCCAACTTTTTAGGAGATAAAATTTAAGGAAATGTGTGCTTAAAATATTTTTTCCTCTAATTTATGACAATATTGTCACTTAGCTCTGATTTATCACAGTAATTAAACCAGTAAAGTAAAACCTTTTGTTTAAATATATCCGCAGCTCTCTAGATAGTCAAATATCACATTCATTAATGTTGTCTTATATAAATGCCCAACTAAACCTTATTGTAGCTGAATACTATTTTGGGGAAGAATGCACATGAATCACATAAACACAAGGTTACACTTCTGGTAAATTAGTTAGTTTATTAAATATTTGGAAAACTTACACTCTTCATGAAAGCCACTGCCTACAGTCATAATTTTATTATACCTTCATTTGTGTAGTACCTTCTGTATGTGAGATTATATATAATAGTTATACAACTCACTTTCTAAATCTTTGCTACTATTACTGATGTAGTATTTTGCTGTAAATGTTTTAAAATACGATGAAAAAATGTTTATCAAGTTATTGATATCTCTAAATTATTGAAATCAAAAAACAAAAAAGGAGAGGACTTAATTTACAACTGCTACAAAAAGCATGAGGTCTGGCATGGAATCCCAGAGAAGGTTTTATCTGAAATGCAGTCTCCATCTCCCTTCTTACTGAAGTTTTGGTTGGATGAGAGACCCACATGTGGTCTTGGAGAACAGATAAACACACACACGTTCACACCACTCTGGAAGTCACAATGGATGCAGTCTTTTCTTAAGGCTTGAAACGAGTAAATCAAATACCTGAACATTCACTCATATGTCAGCGTGAGCTAAATTTCACAGATGTTATATGATAGTAACAGCAGGAGGAGAGAGAGAGACAGATTGACAAATAAGTTAAGCATGGGCTTAACTTTAAGTTTGTATCCAAATCCTCATGAAGTCAACAGCTATGCCATTGGAGCTATGCCAGGATGTAGCTGAAGATGTGACCATCATAGTCTACTTTATGTGAGCATGTTGTAATTAAGTTTGTAAGCAGAAATGGAGTTAGGCAATTACTGGTAATCTGTAAGTGTTGTGAAAAACACATTGGTAAAGTTTTTATATTGGCTAGCACAAGAGAATAATAAAATCAAAGAGAAACTATTTGTCATCATGTCAGCAAGAAACAGTGTGTATGATTTATTTCTATTTCATTCCAGTTTTATTGTTAACAGACCCCCAGTGCTTTCAGTACACATAAAGCTGCAGTAGCACAGGGGCAAAACAATGGAGCTTGGTTTCATTTTGGGCAGCTATTTGGAAGCATTTGAAAAATGCACAACACGGCTAACCTCTACTCCAACATATTGTGCTAGCTGAGAAACAGGAGAGGATTTTTTTTTTTTAAATTATAGTGCTTCCAATTGAAGCATTACACTGATTTTGTACTGATTGAACTACTTGTACTGATGTTGACAGACCATTGGTTCCTTAAATAAGTCAGTGTTTAGTCCTCCACTTCTTGCACTGTGAGGTAACATTGTATAAGCCAAAATAACATCCACCTAGACTCTGAAACTGTTACTCTACCCCTCCAGGAACTTCAGGAATGGATTTACTGCCTTTAGTGGGGCAAGATCTGAACTAAAATCACAAAGCAAATTTTCTGAAAAAGTTACTAAGCTGGAGAAATTTTATCAGAGTGTCATCTTCTATTGTATCACTGTTTCTATTTGCCAAATTAATTACAAGATTTTCTTATGCTCTACTCCATCATGCTAATTAAAATTCTTCATTACATTTCCTTGAGGGCATTCATAAAAAAAGACAACATCTCCAGACAACAGTCTATAAACTTGGTGTATCATAGTTCCTTCATTACATTCACATGTGTCTTTCAATATCATTATTTAGCTTCAATAAAGTTGAGGTTGATTTATTTATTTACATGGTATTTAGTAGCAATCTACAAGCAATAGCTGGAGCAGAAAAAAATAGCTCTTCTCCAGCCCTGCCTATTATTGTGGAATTGATTTATTTTTGGAGTACAGCTCCATTAGGAAAGATAAGTTTTCTAGCAAGCTATTCAAAATGCACCAAAATATTAAAGAATAATCAGGAAAAGGAAGAAAAATGGCTTTGTGCGCTTTTATTATTTATTAACCTGAGCTGGCACTTACTTTTATACAAAGAGTTATATACCCCAGAATGCTCCATGCTCTTAAATTGTACTTTTCTCAGCCCTAAAAAGATAGGATAAAAAATACTAAGGTCAACAACCATGTACACGCCAACATAAAGCTTATCAACTTCTATTTATTCTTACAGTTCTTTCTCAATACATTATTAATACCAAGGTTGTATCAACTACCATGCCTATTTACCTGATGAAAAAATTGCATGTTAGTCCACAAGATATTGCTGACGTCTGATTGAATCTCAAAGAAGATTAGATATTATTAGGGAGGAAAAAAAAAAAAATGTTAAGATAAAAGGAAAGCACAAAACCTCAAGGAAACCTAATGCTAATATCAGCAGCCAAATTCCACCTTCAAAAGTAACATTCCTCTAGACATGCTGTTGCATCTTGTGTCATTTCTTCATGAACCTTCCTCAGGAGCAGGACTGCTTCAAAGTGATGTGTTAAAGGCATCCATCCCTGTTTTCAGGTACAAGGCCTTCCTTAGTGACAGAAATAGCATGTCCACTTATTAAAAAATTCCTTAAAGGACTTTTAAACGCTGGCACAAGATAAAACATTTCCAGGCCTGGAAGTTCCTTAGCTTCCAGCCCTGCCAGGAGGCAGGAGGCACAGCACCTCACCCCAGGGTGACAGGGACCCTTTGGGAGGGAGTCCATCTGGACACTTGCTCAGGGACCTGCAGCCCTGCAAGCGTTGCCAGCCCCGACGCAGAGGCAGCTGCAGCTCTTGGAAGGCTGGGCCACCTGCCAAGTGGATGGGTAGAGAGCTGGCAGGCAACCAGCAAGTTTCTGGCAAAAAAATTGACAACCTTGGGTTCCACAAGATTTCTCTTTTAAAACATAAGAATGCTACTTTCTCTTCACAACAAAATACTAAATAGCTTATGTTAGGAAGTGCATTGTGTACAAGTCCATTTTCTCCTTCCAAAAATATGCGTTGAATAAAATTTAACTTGACAGTTTGTGGTGAAGTTCAGATAAAACCAAACATTAAGGAATATATGCCTAATTAGAAAAATTAGTATTGAAATAAATAGAACCATATGATCTCCCTGGTATGTCTGTGTCATCTGTTGCTTGAGTAGTGCAAAACAGGGCGCTGCAAAAATTCTGCAATTAGTTCTAAGAAACGCTGAAGTATCACAAGCAATGTATCTGCTTACCCATGACCCTCCCTCAGGCAGACCAGGGCCACGGGCAAGCAGACATTGACTGGAACAAGGGGTTAAAATGTAACTCTCCCAAGTTTGTGTTGACTTCCCTTAGCTAAAAATAGCAAAAGCACAATGTGATTTCCTGATATAGCTCAGTATGAAGTTGTCTCAGCACAATTTTTAATCCATATTTTAGACATAAATTAGCACATCAATGTTAATGGAGTTATATTGCTTATTGTGTCTGAGCTAGAACCTTCAGCTTGGGGTATGCACTTTGCTTACATATTTAGAAGAGTGGGAAAATCTACAGCCCTCCTACTTCCAAATAGCATAATAATTAAGTAATTAATCAGCAATTACATAGCTCTTGGACTAGCTAAGCTAAAGAACTCTAGCAGCTATATTTTTGGGGATTGAAAGCTGAATCCACACTGATGGATCCAATACTCCTGCTTCTGCACTTGTGCTAGTGCTTTACACTGACAGGGGGGCTGACAAGCCCCAACCCAAGTTCATATTATTCAATATTCATATATTGGCTTATAGTCAGGGGTTCACTATAAGGAATGCTGACAGAATTGTCCCTTGGGAGTATCTCCATCTCACTGAATTTGGTTTTCAATATTCCTGCTTCAGCCTTAAACAAATGCAGGTTGCATGCACTCAGCTTAGTATTAATTAGCCTGGTGCCTATGGGGGGAAAATAACTTTAGGCCATGTTACATTCCTTCAGCTCGTATAAGTGTGAGAACCAGTTTCAGCTGTTATGTGCACCTGAACTTCTGCTTCTTTTGTGCAGGAACCTAACTTCTGTTAATGAAGGTACAAATCACTGTACAGAGAATCACTGTCCCATTCTGTCCTTTGACAGCAAGAAAACACCAGTGTTTCCTTCTGCAGCCAGAAATTTCTGTTGTTCCAGTACAAGACTTCTGAGAGAAATATCTGGCAAAAGACAATGGAAAGTGCAAGTCTCAAAGTTTCCATTTTATATATTGCATTATTTAACTTCCTTGATCAAGGAAGGTGGTGAAGTTCAACTCTTCTTCCTCGACAGCCAGCAGGAATAGAGGTAGTCCGTACACATTTTAATGTTCTGCTGTCTCGTGCACTCTCCAGACCATCAAGACAAACTGTGCATTCCCTGTAAGGCTTCCACTGTGATGAATCTCATATGTTTGGCTGCCTTTCTAACAATACCTAGCAAGATGGAGCATACATGCTTATACTGTAATAGAATATAACAATTTTGTAAATGTGGAAAAGAAACACATTTTCTGAAGTCATGAGTACCACTAGAAAAAAACATACCAAACAGAAAGGCCTGCACTGCAGACCACTGGTATAAATCAAAGCCTTTTCTCCAGAGAAGCACACTTTTATTTCATGAATTGATATTAAGCTGAATTTCTTTTCCCACCTTGTATGTTCTTGGTCACTGGCATTTTTCAGGAGACAAAGCAAATGCTGATCCTCTATGGGCTGTAAGAGAAAACAGCTGTTAGTCAGAACTGGGGTATTGAGTGCACTTGGTCAACCCAACTTGATAAAAGGTTTAAGTACCTCCAGACTGTATCACATCTGTCAAAGCAGCAGCAAATACAACGTAAAATGTAGAGCAGGTCCAATTTTTAGTGTGTCAGTAGAATCAGCCTGCAGTTATTTTTAACTCCCTTGGAAAGCTTACCAGGCAGATACAGTTAATCCTTTAAAGGATTTGCAGGTATTCATAGCTTAATAAGTAAGTATAGTGGATTAAGCCAATAGGAGATTGTAGACAGTCAAAGACAACCTTTACATGCTAACATTAAAAAAATAAAAAGAACAGGTTTTTTTATACAGTTCTTTCCTGACAATCACCCTCAATTGTCAGTATGTGCCAGAACCCCATACAGTGAAATATGAAATAAAAATGATAGTCAGCAACGTCAACATGTGTGATATTTAAGTTAACAGAAAGCAGTGAATTTCTGTTGTCTATTTCCATTATCCTATAAGTGCTCTGAAAAGCAGAACTGCATTGTGAAAACAAATTAAAAATACACCTATTTATGTAATAAATAAATAATAAAAAACAGTAACATTCATTTTAAAAGAAAAAAAGCCAGATTATTTTTAAAGGTAATATTTTTTATTGTTTGTATTCTTTTCAGGATTCACTGACATAGGCTCAGCTGACAGATGTGGGCCTTCAATATATTCATAAACAATGTGGAAAAAAGCCACATATAATAGACAAAGGAAAAAAAAATCAGATGACACAAAACTAGTCGGCTGAGGAAATCTAGGGCTGGCTATGAAAAGCTTTGGAGGTGGTTCAATACTGAATGGGTGATAAAATGCCAGAGGCTATTCAGTGTCATTAAATGCAATGCACATCAAGAGGGGACGAGAAAATACAGATATATGTATATATATGGGGTGGTAGCATTACCAGGAAAGAAATCTGAAAACATCTGGTGCTTAAAGGAACAAACATACCTGTGATTTATTTAAAAATTAGCAGAGAAAAACATGAAAAATCTGCCCTGTAAACACTCAGGCAACAAACACATTATGAATACTATGTAGGGCTTTAGTTATGCCATTACCAAAAAGGTTATGATAGAATTAGAAAAATATCAAGAAGAATTAGAAAAATATTAGAAAAATAAAGAGGAATATGAGAGTGATGTATTAAGTAATGAACTTTATTCAAAAGGTGACCTGGTAATAGTTGATCACTAGTTGTCACAATATAAATATTGGAAAGCATGTTTGGTTTTGTTTAGGTTTTGGTTTTTTTTGGGGTTTGGTTTTTTTTTGTAATAATAAAATAAACTTACTTTCATTAGATATTGTGAAAACAAATTGTACATGGATCAGAAAAATCATTACTCCATTGATTAAGCAGTTCTATTCAGTAGGTCAGCAGTAACTGTTAAACAAAAGAGTGTCCTAGTCACTGAAGGCCTGAAGAGCATGATGGAAAAATCACTGTAAGCATGACTGCCTCCAGACATTTTTTCCGTAAGTATCTACTTACTAGGTTAGGTAGACTTTTCATCTGGCTGAATTCAGCAGTTCTCAGGTCCTCATGACTAGAATGACTGAAATCATGATGTATATTGTTTGGCATATTGTTACAGGAAATTTGGCCAAGAGCTCCTTTCTTCTACCACTGCTACTTAAAAAGAATCACGATAAAACAAAATTGCTTCATTAACTGTCCAACTGAAGCAGCCAAATTCCCTACACATTTTTAGGTTATGTACTCTGGCTACCAGACAAACCACTGCTTTCACACCTCAACTGTGTTAACTGAAATATAGTTGAAATATATGTAGATAAGTGATACATGAAAGATAAGAGCAGAATATTACTCCACAAGGTTATAATTAGGACCCTGCTCTTTCCAGGTGATTCAACAGTGGGATTGAACAGAATTGTGAGACATAGGAACACAGGACTAGAAGGGAACTCCTGAATCACTGCAAGTACTCAGCTCTTACACTTACAGTTGTGTCCCTTAATTTATTTCAGAAATTGACCAAGGTCCCTTTTATAACTACTCTATCAGATGGCAGTCTCAGTGTCTCTCCCCTGACAGAAAATTCTGTTTGATTTTTGGAATCAGTGTATTTCTAGTCAGTTGATGACTTATGCCCTTCTACTAAAACATTTCTTTGGCTTAAGGAGAGCTTTACCTCTGTGATGGTACATTCAGAGAAGGGAATTACATCATCTGTTAATACTCATTTAGCTTGGCTCATTGAGGCAAGCTCTTTTACAGCACATCTCTCCTACCATGGTATGCAATGTGAAGAGGTCCCAGCTGGCTGTGACACCAGGCCTGTCAGAGCAGACACCGCAGACATTCTACACCCACAGGCCCCTGGTCCCAAGAGTTGTGCAGAGAGATTAGCACATTCCTTTCAGGCCAATGTCCCTGTCACTGAGACAGCCAGTCATCCTCAGCATGTATTCAGAGCCAAACTAACGTGGCTGCACTAACTCACTTCTGGAAGAAGTTTAATGGTGGTTAGATCAATTATTTATATACTATACTTCACGTGTAGTGTAATTATGATCCTAGCTTCCCACTGTACACTTCCAATCCCATGGATCACTAAGCTCTTTCTCCTCATTAACTCTTTACTGATTTGCCTATTTGGAAGGCAGAATTTTCATGGAACAGACTCCAATTTTCCCATACATCTCAAAGTCTATGATAATTTTTGACACACAAACTGAAAAGTTTTTCAACATTTGCATTAAGGGCTTTGCTGGAATGCTGAGCCCTGCAAGTCACTACAATGACTCTGAAGCTTAGTGACAATTCTATTATGAGAATGACATCACTTCTTATAGTTTTGGGAAAAACATCTTAATGGTAGATAACTGACATCACCATCACCAAGTTCCTAAGAGATGCCTGAGAAGGGAAGAAATGCAGTTAAAACAGTAGGAAATTGAGATTGACAGAACACTTGACAATGGTTCTGCACTTTTTAAGAGCAGTCTATCTCACACATTCCAATCTTTCCTCTGTACAATCCAATTTGCTTAGGTAACCTGGACATGTTTCACTCCTCATGGTTTCTCTGGCTCCATTCCACACTGCAGATTTATTGCAGCAAGTCACTCCTACTAACAGACACTGCACAGAGAACACAGTTTCAGGAAGTCTACCACTTATCTCACTGCTTCAGTGTAATATCAGCACTTTTTCTGAATTCAGGAAGGCCAGAGGTCTAGGAGTGGGAATGTGAGAAATTGCTTATGCAGTGGATTCTATCCTGAACAAGCATGAAGGAAAGATCAGCACAACAATCAACATAAACCTCAAAAAAAAGGATTTGAGGACATAAAAGGGCTCCAAAACATAAGGATACCATAGAAGAGCTTTATCACAGAGCAAATGAAACACAGTATCGTGGAATCACTTGGATGGGAAAAGACCTCCAAGATCATCGAGTCCAACCATTTACCTAATACTGACAACACTAAATCATGTCCCCAAGTGTCACAACATCAGAAGCTCCAGGACCTTAATGGTCCAGAGTGACTAGGTAGGTGGGAGAATGAGAGGCATTCATGTTTTATAGACGAGTAAGAAAGGGGCTGTGAAAGAAAGTAGCTGAAGAGAAAAGATACACTGAAAAACATTTAAAATGAAGATTTTTTATTTTTAAATGTGTGGCCTTCTACAGAAATTTAGATTTAGTTATTTAATATCACCACATAATAGCTGTGTATTGATATATATTCTTATGAAAGCAAGCAAAATACTACTGAAGTAGTATTGAATATACAGCTTATATGTATTTACCCCAATATGAAACCATACAATCTTTACCTTACAGTAGTTTATACTCTAACATATATTTTGAAAATCTGTAACACATATCTCAAATCAGAAAGATCCGTGTTTGCTTAGCAGAGGAAGCTGCACAGTGGTGCTTCCTCAATCCTTTCTGCCATCCTAATGTCCTATTGCCACTGTACCTGGCTCCTGTGTGCCTCACATATTGAAGAAATTAATGGATATGAGGAAACAGCCTGCAGGAAACAGTCTGTGTTTGACTATCCTTTCGTGCCCATTTTGCTTTGTGGCAATACCTCTGGCTTAATAGGGGTTTCACTTGATTTAGTTCAAGCCAAGGGAAGAATCAGCCCATATACCTATCCAACATGGCCTTAACATTCCGGACTAACCTTTTGAATGCCTGTCCAAAGGCAAAACAAAGCAACTGGAGATTTCAGATGCAATCTGAATGTAATGCGGTGTGAGACAGACAAATGCTTCAACTGATCTTGATCTCTTTCCAAAGCATGGAACACTGCATTAATAAAGATCAATACTCATTTCAAAACCTTCAGAGTACTTAGCTAAAATACTTTCACTGTAGTCATACAGTCAAGTGTTGGCAAATTTTCACCTTAAAGATGGATGCTGCGTTGGCAGTTTGCAAAGAATTTAGAGGGAAAAAAACCAAACACAGGAAGCCCCAATGACAAATAGAATGCTGAATAAGTTTAAGGTTTTTTGGGGGGAAAAACCCCACCCTGATTTTCTTAGAAAACATGTAATGTTGAATAAATCAAGAATTTTTCTTTCTTTATTTTTCTTTGGTACATTTACTCACTCAGGTATACTTGCTGGGAATCAGTTTCATAGAAGAGTACTTCCCTGAATTAAGATTTGATCCTTTTCCTTTATCCTGTCCAGATTCTTACCAAAGTAATGAGTAATTGTTTTTATGGTCCACAAGATGAAAGATTTATTCCTTTATTATGAGCAAATAAATTTATTAAAAAATCAGTTAATCATCTGCTACATCCATAGGGCTGCTCCCATCATACAGGGATTAAGAACCAAGCAGAGGCCTCTCCCTCGAGTGTGGCATCACTGAGCAAAGGGCAGGGATAAGAGCCTGGGTGGGTGCCGTGAGCAGGACAAGAACAGAGCATCTGTTCCTGTGGGGATTTTTCTCTCCTCCCACACATTAAAGGGAGGGATGCATATAAAGTGTGTACAGTGCTTATTTTTAACCAGGCAGGCAAAGGGCCATGATGGCTCTGTCCCATTGCTCTGCTTGTCCCAAGGACAGCTACAAATGCCTTGTGCTGAGATGGGATGTTCTCCCCTCATGCCATGGTATCCCCCTCCCTATTCTTCAAATGTTGCCTTATGTGTTAGAAATGTGTCTCAACAACACACATTCTTGGCACTCTGCAGGCAGTTCTGCTTGTTGTTTTTGTGCATCACATCTGTTAGTACAACATAAGGATAGATCTCACCAGGACTTAATAAAAGTCAAAAAAAACCCCACCCAAAACAATTGGGCCTCCTTCCATGCTAAACAACCTTCATAATTCTGTTTACTGCATATATTATTTCTTTTAGGTTTGCTTTCAAGTGAGAACTCTCAACTCTCATTGCCAATATTTCACCTCTTATATATTAATAACCCTTTTTTTGGTTTTCTGTTAGACATCCTAAGACATTTTAAAACTATTCTAAGGCAGTTCCTCATATGGTCAATTTTTGTTTATTTTCTGTTTGGGTTATGTTTTTCTACCAATTCACAGAGAGTACAGTTCAGGTTAGTCATACATTCATAACTTGTTTATACTAACCAAAGTCATCCATTTATGCAGTTCTGAGGACGAGGATGATTTTATTGAATCATTCAGGCAATTTTATTGAAAAATACATCATCCTCACCAAAGATATCATTCACAGCAAGAATAATATGGAAAAGAATATTCCTCCTCCAACATAAGAAACAACATATCACTTAGTTAAAATTGTGATTTCTAAGCCAGTAGTTATATGAAGTACACATATATATTTTTGAACTCTGTAGGGCTTCAAAGACTAGACTGTGAAAGGGAAAAAATTAAGAAATCACATGTATCACTCTGATTTTGCAGCAAATGGAAGGTATCTTACCTTATTATTCCTACTGAGCAAACACAAAATTCTGCATGGATACCTTGAGACAACAAGCATGAAGTAGCTGCCACACCACAGACACAGATCTCTCCTTGTTTTATGTTAGCCTATCCAAGTATCCATGCCACCTGGCAACCAAAAGGCCACTACAGAGAAAACTAGCTACTTGAGAAACAGCCATTCAGCTCCCTGAGGTAAAGAACTCACTGAAAAAGCAGAATTGTTAATAAAACACAAGGAAGTACCTGCTGCTGGCTGCCTCTACAGTAATCTGAAAAACTTATTGATTCATTTTTTTTTTCCTGAATAAACAGTATTGTATTAAAGAGCCAAAACAAACAAACCAAACAACCTGAGACATTTCTCTCTTGGAAGAAATTTCTATCTTGGAAGAAATAGCTCAAACCAATAGAACAATTGTACTTACACCACGTGGCCCTGAAAAAGCTGAAAGTGCCTTGAGAGGGAACATAGCTGCTCTCCCAGTGGAAAACAAGGACACTCAAATCTTGGCTGATCAGACCCTCCATAGTTATCGTCTATAAATTCAGAGTAAGCACATATTTTTAATCATCAATGAGACATGTAAAGCATATTTTATATCCCACTGTTTCCAAGTAAATTTAAGGGTGCACTTAAACATATATTTAAGATGCTCTGGTAACAAATTCAGATTCAAGAAATCAAACATTACCTATGTGAAATAAAACAGTTTTTGTCTCCTTTGCAGCAGAGCATAATATACTGCTTTACAGTTAGCTAGTCCTGACCATCCTTAAAAATTTACAGTGCAGTATGTAGAAAATAAATTTAGAAATAAGTGGTATATAGCTGCATGGTCTGCAGAGCTTATATTACCAACCAGCACAAACCATAACTGGATGAATAACAAGATTTATACTTGGTCAAGTGAAAAATAAAAATGTGATACACAAAACTGGTCAGAGTCTAGTATTTCTTAGGATTAATGCCAGTAAGGCTCCTGAGACATGTTTGTTGTTCTTAAATATTATCTATACAGTTTATATTAACAAATTTCAGCATGTAGATTGAAATATTAATTCTATGCTAAAGTAATCCATTTTGTAAATTGTGCTATTGCAACTATTCAGGTAAGTCACTCGGTATTTTTTTCATTTCTTGACAGAATAACTTGAATGTCGTAAACAAGATCAGTAATTCACTTTCAAGTTTCAGTTTCAGGTGACTGGTTGTTAATACTACAAAAAAGCCACTTTCAAAAATCATCACCAACTTCTTGGATGCTTTCTGAATATTAACTGCCCACAAATTCCGATCAGCAAAAAATGACAAAACACCCTGTCTTTCTCTTTTAAAGGCTTAGTTTTATATTTTTGAATACATTACAGCCAAAGGCAATAAAACATCTTTTTGGAAGTTTTATGTATTCTGCTTCTTCACTGCTGCCTTTTCAAAGGGAAGCTTTTTGCACAGCAAACTACAAGTATGTATTGAGCACAGTGACCTCTGTAATTTTGATTTCAACAACAAGGTCAACATTGCTAAGAAGCTGGTTTTGCCTTGAAGGCAAAAGTCTCTCTAAGAACCTAAACTGGATGTTTTCAATGTAATTGAACTATAACAATTCATTTCCATTGACTTATGAAAAAAATGCCTTCTAAATTTGCAACCAATTTTATAGCATTTGGCCACTGACAATAGATGCAGACAGGGAACCTGGACCATTACTTTTTGAATTTCATACACTGCTAACTCAGACAAAATTTTTATGTGAAGAGAGACAGGCACCAAAGAACCCCCTGTTAAGAACAAGCACAGCATAGTCAAAACACATCAGAAAGTGAAAAGGCTTCTCACAGAATGTGAGAGAAACCAAGACTCCACTCCCAGGATCACCAGCCAGCTGTGCACAGGAGATGTCTTTCCCTATTGGTGCTTCCTTGGTCAGCACAGGACAGCTGACACAGCCGACTCCCTCCCAGAATCTGCTCTTTGGCATGACCCCAGGGCAGCTCACAGAGGGATGGAGAGTTTGCCTGTATTAGAAAATTACATTATTTCACCAGTGAGATGCTGCTGCAGTTTACTCTTGTGCATGTGTGTAGTTAAGCTGTTGACAGTGCTGTTCCCAATAGAATGGTTGTAACAATCATCAGCTGAAAAAATGTTATTTCTCATCACAGTTGACGGATCTGCTTCTTTATTACCTTTGTATTATCTCTGCAAGTGTAACAGTCAGTGAGTATAACACAGTATCAAATAAAAAACTTAACTTTAACTTCAAAATTTACAATTTGATAGTAGGGATAGTAGGGAAGACCTTATATTTAATGTCCTTGGCTAAACAGCTGCAGGTTGGGTGAGGTAGAAGAAAACAAGGCTTTAATGTTTGCTAGGCATCATTAACATCTGTTCCTGTTCACAGCTATGTTTTGGAAAATGCTGCATGGAGTGGCTTTTCCTATACATTCACAAGATCATTTTGGCAGACAGAAACTTATTTCACAGGCTGGGAAAGAAAAAAATTACTGTTTCCCCCCTGCTTTTCTACGGTTGCTTCATTACAGCCTTCCAAGATTTCCTCTTCCTATCATGCTGTACAGCTAACTCTATGAATAATTTAATTGGGATACTCTATCAGCGCACTGCAGTTGATGAAGGCTTGATTATCTGAACATTTTTGCTTCCATCCTGATTTTTTTGTAACCTAACCTGAGAGCATGATGACCAAGCATTTCCATTTTCACTTTCTCCTCTGCAGCTCCCGAGACAGAAATAAAATGGAGAGGGGGCAGAATGGGAGTGCGGGGGGGGGAACCTTCTGCTAAAGGTAGAAAATACATGACACAACCATCATCAAAACTTCATGTGTGACAATCTGGTAAACGAATCCTCAGGGAATTTTAACTATACACCTCCCTTCACAGGTACACAGCAAAACCCTCCATGACAGGAGGATGAGGCAGTGAAAGCCAGTTTAAAAAAACTCCAGAATGAATGGATGTCAGGGGAAGGAGGAGGGGAGGAAAAAAAGAGGTGGTCTCTCTTCCACTGTGATTAATTCTTGGTAGCTATATAATTGCCAGACTTTTTTTTCCCCAGATAGCAATATTAGCCTCTATAACAGTAAAAAATCAGGAAAACTGCACGCTCTTTTCTCAGCATCAATATGTTCTTAACGCAACAAAAAGAAGCAAGCTTTTATTACCATTCTTCCTTGTAGCCTTTTATTTTCTACTACTTTCACACGTTTAAATATTACTTCTGTCATCTACATTCTAATTTCAAAAAAGTCCTAGGGTTATATTTTTTACATACCTCAGCCAAATATAGTTTACATATAAATAATATGATAAGGAACATAATTTAAAATAAGCAACATTAACTAGTTTAAAACTCTCCTTACTTTCAATGCCTCTGCAAGTGAGGTGTTTAAAGCTAATTCATCAAATTTCAGTGATTTGCCCATTTTTAATAAAGTTTCACAAAATCTAAAAACCACGCACCAGGATAAACAGCACCCCATTTCTCATATTATACTAAAAGCAATATTGTCCCTTTTGGTTGAAAGAGGTGGCTGAAATTTGGACTCTTAGAGGTTGTTTCTGTTAGGAAATGCATTCTGGAATCTGTTGGGGTTCTTTGTTGTTTTTCCCTTTCTCTTTGAACATGAACTGAATCTGCAGCTGAGCTGATCTGTTTACTGTCACTGAAAAGGCATTCCCATCCCACTCTTTCCAAATTCAAATTTTACCCTTCTTCTCCCCTTACTTTCTGGCCAATTCTGTTCCCCACTCTTTGCATGGGCTCTGCTACCTGTCAAACACTTTCCACAAGCTGATTCAGCTTATTAAATTAGCAGTGTTATTCAGCCATTTCAGTAATCAATTTTTCTGTATATTTGTGATTTAAGTCAGTTGACCCAACAATGATGAAAACCAGAGATAACAGGTGAAGACAGCTTACAGCAGGCCATAAGGAAGCCTTGCAGGGTCATGTAGAAAGGGTTTTTTCTTGTAAGCTTTTCACCAGCATTCCTCTATTCAGTGGTCCCTGTTTCCTGGATAGTGCATCAACATCAAAACTTTGCCAGTCTTCTGCACCTACATTCTGTCCGTGACAAAATACTTCTGATCAAGAACTGTGCATCTGTTGTGACAGATACCTCCAATTCAGCACATGGCTACTGTAATTTCACTTATTTCATACCTGAAGTACCTGAAAGAAATACACTTTTATGAATGGTGACCTACATGTTACAACAGCTGATCCCTACTAAAACAACAAACACGTGAAAGAAACGTCTGTATTTTGGGTTGCAAAGCAACAGAAAGCCATTGAGAGAAACATATGGCTAAGAAAAACAGATTTTTTTCCCTTGTTTTAAAATACCACTTAAAATCGGTATATTCTGGGAAAAATAAAATGGACACAGCAGCAAGAAAAATAAAAGTACAAACTGGTGGCACACTTAAGTCGCTAATACAGCCAATACCTTTCCAAATACCCTGAGTCTCTGGGAACATGCATCCTTTGTTTAAAAGGGGGCACACAAGGAAATATCCCCTGCGTTAGGTTTTCTCTGAATTCCCCTTAAGGGACAAAACTCACTCATTGAACTTTTACAGAATTTACCCCCATTCTTGTGTTACCCTAGGAAACATATAAAGAGAGGGTTGGCACACTTGCTTGCTTCTTCTGGAACTTCTAGCCAAAGTCGAGCTGTTAAAATGATGGTGACATGACCCATCTTTTCCGAATTCTCAAGAGATACTCTTGAGAGAAGAGCAAGTAACGAGGCCTCTTGTAGAGATGACCACCCCGTCCTCCCGAAAAGACACATCTTGCCCCTGAGCCGCACTTACTTCTCTTGGATGCGAGGTGCTTCCTGCAGGGCTGGGACTGCCCGGGGAGCCAGCGGCACAGGGCAGCCCCCTGCCCACGGCAACACCTCG
>VYXD01007801.1:681256-758831 GCA_013397195.1 Hylia prasina
GCCCAGGAGATGGCGAGGGTGGGGACCGGGAGGAAGCGGGGGACCCTTCCTAAGCGCTGTCGTCTCTCCGCGCCAGGTCCTGCATCCTCAGCGAGGTCTCCACGCGCTCCCGCTCTAAGCTGCCTTCGGGAAAGAACGTTCTCCTGCTGGGTGAGGAAAGCATCCTGATCCCTCTGCCTTCCCCTCCGCACACTGACTGAGGAAAGCATCCCGATCCTTCTCCCATCCCTGCCGCACACAGGCTGGCTCCTGAGCCCTCTCTGGGGCGCCTGCAGCTTCCCTTGTTTAGCGCCCCAAGGGAAGCGGGGTGGGGAGGGGTGATGGGTGGCAAGGCACTGGCTTAACCCTCCTGCTTCCTCCCCTGCATGGCTTTGCTTCATTTTGGAGGTTGTCCACCGATGCTTTCGGTGCGCCCCTCATCGTAGGTACCTCACCATAATAAATAGCCTCGCTGTCCTTCCCCCACCCTGGCTCCATAGGCGGAGATGGCTCGGATGGGGAGCTGTTATTGTCTCTCTCCCCCGTGAGCGTTGGCTTCGGGGGGCGTGCGGCTCCCGAACCCTCCCTCGCCGGAGCCCGCGGTGCCGCTTGCCGGCGCTTGCGGTGTGTCATGCGGACACAAAAACCGCTTCCGTGGCCAGAGCGGCATCAATGACGGTGCTGCCTGCGGGCCGGAGGGCGGGGAGGGCCGTGCGGGTTCTGCCCTGCCCACTCGCACCCAGCGTGGCGGCACCAGCGCTGCCGCCCCGGGATCTCCACCCAGGGCCTTAGTCCAGCCGGGCCCTCGGCAAGGTGAGAGGTACGGAAGGGGACTTTGATAGGGCGGTAATGAGACACTCAGCTGCAGTTCATGAAGGAAAACGATACGTCAAAATTAAAAGCTTCATGGAGGAGACAAATAGATGCTCTCAAGTGTATGTGTATGAATAATTATTAGTATTATTATTAGTGTGGTGTGGTTTTTGGGTTTTTTGTTATTTTGTTTTTGTTGGGGTTTTTTTTCCCCTTTAAGACTATTACATACTCTTACCAGTAGACAACATAATGAGTCCAGGTATATGGATTTATAACTAGCTGCTTCTTTCACTCCTTTTGCCAACTTCCCTGTCCCCAGAAAGAACCGTGTTAATGTTTGGAAACAGGGTTAAAACTCAGTAAAGATATTATTGCAGACTCTGTGCACACTGATTCTGCGTAGTCTTGTGGCTTATACTCTCTTGAGGTTTTTCCAGTTAGGCTTTTTTTTCCCCCTCTATAATCCCAAAGCAATCACTGTGATCCTTTTCTTCCTGTTTTGATAAGCTGAGTGGTTACTTAAAACTGACTGAGAAGGAGAAGGATGTTGTGGATGTGCAAGGATGATAGCATGGGCTTCTGAAGCTCTTACAAGACTTACTACCTTTTAGTTTGTTGCTTTGTATGTTATGTAATTAAGTAGGATGTTGAGATTGGAAGTTGCAGTGATATTAAACAAAGGAAATATTCCATAACGATTGACAGCTTGTTATGTGGCACTTTGAATCTAAATTGGATGATTGGCCTTGCTGAAGTTGGAAGATTCTTCTTCAAGCTGTGATCCTTGTCAAGAAGATTACACTGTTTGTTTTTCCTCTCTCTTCATAGGCAGGTAATCCTTAGTGCTCAGAACTGGAGACTGCTTCTTTCAGAGCTAGAAAGAATATCATCGATTGTTTCCAAATAGTCATTTAGTTTGTGCTATGCAACCTGTTATATATAAATTTTCTTTTTTACCATTTATGTAGAGCTTATGGAATGACTTAACGTAATACCTTCTTTCCTTTATTTGACTGATGCATTTTTTTTTGGAAAATGTACAGATTTGTAGAAGAAATTCTAATTCTTGCTTAGAAATTGTGTTTTCTGGAAGGCCTTGATCCAATAGGGGGTAAAAAACCCCCCAAATTTGACATGTATTTAGGAAAAAGAATATCAGATCTGAGGACTGGCCAGTGAGGACCATTGCCATGTTTTTCATGAGAGTAACTAATTTTTGTTGTTCACTTGCAAGTCATGATGTTGCTCCTGAAGCACACTGGCACAGGAAAAGGAGAGGTCTTATGTATTCTGTATTGGACAGATTCAGTTTGTAAAGTTCTGTCTGTTTGGATTCTTGAGCTGTGTTTACAGTTTCTCTGTTATCAAACATTTTCTCTGTGTTCAAGCTTTGTTCCTTTAGATAGTTTTGTACTAACTTTTGTTACTAATACAGAGCACTTCCTGGCATGATTATTTCCAGTTTCTTTATACTTTTAGTACTTTTAAGCAAAAGGTGTAAAGCTGACCAGCATCTTGATGGTTTTCAGTCAATTTGTGGCAAGTAATATTTACTGTGTAAACAGTCATATTGGTCAAAACTTGCCAGATGAAATATGGTTTATAGTAACACATGAATGCTTATTTTCAATACAAACTGCATTAAAAAATCCCTTAAACCTCTAACATCCTATGGCCCCACCCTGAAAAACTAACTGGAAAAACCCCCCATGTAGTGTTCTTTTGTTTGCCAGGACAGGTTTTCTAATTTGCCTACAGTGTTTTTGTTTTTCAAACAGTGCCTATAGTTGTGTGCCTAGTTGTTCTGGGAACCTGTCTGTGTCTGGCATGCTAATTCTGCTATTTCAGTATATATTTTTAGCTGTGTTAACATCTCATTTTTAAGAACCTGGAAAGCAGTTGGAGTTATCTAACTAAAGGAGACTGGAATGCCAAATGTTAATCTCTAGATATGGAACATAGTTTTGTTAAGTGAAGGTTAACAAATAATGTTGGTATTACTTGTTTAAAAGCAGTCCAAAATTAATTGAGCTACAGTTTTACTTCTCCAAAGTTGTTTCACTTGCAGTTATTTTTTCAAAAGCTATTTTTCTTTAAAGTTTAAACTGTGATTGGCACCACATGTGGTGTGAAAGTGTCTCATCTTTCGGTTCTTGTATGAACAAATAATAAAAGTACAAGCTTTTCTAAACTTTACTGTAAGTCCCTTATGGTCTGATTCCTAGGTAGTTTTGTTGTAGTGGCCATAGCTACCTTGTTTAGCAAACTATACCAGCAGAAAATGTAAAATGTCCACGCTTTCTTAAGGAAATTGAGTGCTCTCATTGCTGTTTCTAGCTACTTCTTGCAAATAGCCAAAGCACTGTGTTTTTGTTGCTCTTCCTTCATTTTTTTCTTTTTTTTCTTCTTCTCCTGGACTGTCTTTTGCTCACTTGTGTAATAAAGGTAGTTGATCACAGGCGATGGTTTTTGTGATGAGAAAATTGATGCTTATAACTGGGAGCTCTTGTGTTCATTCCTTTTCTGATACATCAGCGAGTGGAGTAGAGGGGAGCAGCTGACAACACACCATTGCAAATTATGGATGGAATCCACAGAGCTGTGACATGTGTGAAGGCTTGGATTCAGAGACCTGAACTAATAATTTATCCAATAAACTGCTGCATGCATTCAAGCAGTAATGTTCAAAGTCATTCCAGGATGCACCAGAACACAGGCTCCCAGCTGGCAAGTGAATTGAATAGTTGTTTTTTATCTGGCTTTGTGTTTCATACATTCCTCTGTGTCTGAAGCACAGTATATTCTTTGCCTACAATTTTAACAATGTCAAACCATCCAGTGACATTCGTATACCTGACTCTCTGTGCCTGTATTGCACAATTATGCTTCTACTGAATCACTAGTGGGCTTGGGGTTTTTATGCATTTTACTCGACTTGATGATGAAAGATTTGAGTTTAATGGGCAGTGGGAGTTCAATTGCCTCGTGTCCACATTTTCTCTTTACCCGAGACATCTCACTTCCCAGGGCTAGTAGGCCTGTTTGTTTGAATCTTGGAGCTCTGCTCCTGTCCAGTGGCTGTAAAGATGCTTGGAAATAAGCACAATCCACAGCTAATTTACAGGTACACTTTTCTGTGTGTACATGTAACAGCCATTCCCAGTATATTTTCAAGAGCAGGTTTAGCTGGCTGCTTTCTTCCAGTGGACCTGTGGAATATAAAGAACCTGAAAATTACGTTTTGATACAGCAAATTTTCGTGAGGGTATAAAATTTGTACTTAAATTTGTAGTCAACACTATAAAAATGAGTTTTTCTTTTATTTTTTCCTTTTCAAAAGCTGACAGCTTCATTGTTATAATTTAATCATTGAAACTGATAAAATACTGCTTGTTCACACTGTCCATATTATTAATCTCAATATTTTAAATTCCCTTGTACTGCAGAAGTTAACTCAGAGGGTTTCTTTTTGTCCTTCTCTTGCAACTAATTCACCTTCTGCAGGCTGTGAAAGCCTTGCAAATGTAGTCAAATTGTGTTTAGGTCAGCAGAGTTATGCTTCTAAAGTGTCAATTGTTTTGATGGCGCATTGACCTAGATAAAATTCTAATTGCTTGTTTTGTAGCTACTTTTTTTTTAGAATTAAGTAGTACCTCTTTGTTGTGTCCTTCCTCCTACAATGCCCTTCCAAAAATCCAGATTTACAAGGATCCTGTTTAGTAGAAGTCACTGAGAACAGCATGGAAAGTTCTGAAATTCTTGAATTGCATTGTTTTAGTTTGTCTCCTCAGTGTCAGAGATGCTGCTGGTTACTGGATCTATCTCAGAAATAGCTCCAAAGGTGAAGAACAGTGGAAGGAATTGTGCTTCTGTGTTCTCCAGGCAGGTTAGTGGCAGGAGTACCAATAAAGGTGTCCTGTGGATTGTAACATGGGATTATTCTATTTTGGTAGTGAACCTGAATAAAATACAGGAGACAACTTCCTGCTATGTTAAAGGAGAAGGACTGAGTTAGGAATGGATGCTGTTCATAGTCACTGTAGAATTCCCTGCAATGTTTGCCGTTCTCTGATTGTGGGTCTCTCCAAGCACAGGCAACACTGTTACTGCTGTACCTGTTTCCACAGTCAAGTCGTGTATTCTTCTGGTGCAGGGCGTGGCAAAAGACTTGCTGGAAGAGTTGTCTGCAATTTGCTTTCTGTCATGTTCAAAGGCTGAAGTGCAGTTAAGATGCTCCTCAGAAAAGTTAGTTAGTTTTTCAGTGCCACAGGTACACCGAGTGAATCATATATGAGGGGAAAAACTTATCTGGCAGAGTAAAATAAACTTTGAGACGGAGACAATTTTTATTCAATGAGCAAATGAAAATTTAGTGACAAGTTATTTGTAAACTTATGGCCTACTTTATTGTGAACTTCCATGTTGGTTTGAGAGATTGTAGAGAAGGCTCTCATCAGCATAATGAATTTTGTTCTTTAATTTGCCGAAAGCAAACTAAATTTGGCTTACTCTGATTATTTTGGTCTTCTTCTGTAAAAGACATTCTTCAATTAGTATTGAATGTGTAAACAAGCCTCTTTCACTAATATGCAGCTGTAGAAAAGGCAGTTATTAACTTGTGACAAGTATTTTATCTTGAAAATAGCAATAGTGCACATGTGCTTGGTTCTAGTAGGAAGCAGATCGTGATGTCCCTACACCACTGTGTCGGGATTCAGGCATTCCACATGATGTGGAACAGAGATTGCTCTGGGTTTCTGGGAAGGCATCTTTGCCCCATTTGTTAACTCATGTCTAGACCTGATGGCTTTGTTCTGTCGTATTTAAGCAAGATAGATTTTTTTTCTATTAATAAAAATATTCAGTGTTTTATGCTACAGATATTGGATGTTCTGAATTTTTCTACCCAGAAGCTATATTTTGCATTGTAAAAAGTATAAAGCTGATTCACAAAAGTATGCTTGGGGTGTGCAGAAGATGTTAATTGGGGCCATTACTTCTGGTTTTGTTTGGCCTTGTTTGAACATCTTATTTTTAGAGATGAGTTGTAGAATTCCCATATCAAGCTGAATTTTAATTGGTGGGTTTAAAATGCAAACAAAAAACTTCCTTCAAGGAACCACTAGGATTATAGACTGCAAACAAGTAAGGCATCTATGGTTTTTCAAAGAGCTGTTTAAAAAAAAAAAAAAATCACAGTCCTGGATTGAAGAGGGGCAGGCTACCAATAGTGATGACACAAAAGAAATGTTCACTTCTTGTTTCTTTGCCTTGGCATATTTTAAATACACTGGACACTTTACAATGGAGAAGCAATTTAAACAGACAGTCAAAGCTCATGTCTGTCCTGGAGATAACACATTGATTGCTCTTTCATGTACAGATTTCTGTGACAAGTAAGAAATACCTTGTTATAGGACTAGTGAAATTCTACTTCTGTTTTCACTTGCTGAAATGAAAGCAATGTGGAAATAGTATGAGTAGTAACTATTTTGAATTTGAAAATGTTAATTGAAAGTTTGAAGAAGTTCTGTAATAGAGAGCCTAAGTCCTTTCTAATAGTTTATGGCTGAATAGTTAGTGCAGCAGGACATAGATAAGTGCCTGTTTGCTTACACTCACAGGAGATTGATTCACCTCATTGCCCGCCCTTCCTGTCTGGGGGGACACACCATTCTGCTAAATTCTGTATTGTGGCAGGACATTTAGTGATACTTGATTTTCTGGTCAGTAAACATGCTTTTTGCCTGGAGTAGTGAGAAGGGAGGAGACTGGGAAGGGTTTCTATTGTTACAGTTTCCTATATGTGTAGGAACAGCAACAAGAAGGATGTTTTCCAAATCTGTTTTGTGAACAGAGTAGCACCTTGGACAGAGGAGCTTTCACAACCCCAAGCTGGAGCTCATCAGGGGAATGAAGTAGTAGCAGTGTGCAGATAAAAATACAACAGCATTTGTTTAGTGCAGTATAAGACTTTCCATTTTGTTAACAAGACAGTGAAATACTGTGTGTAAGCAGTTTGGTTTGGCTTTGTTTCAACTGCTTCCTAGCCTGACTTTTGTACAAAATTAAATCTGTTGTTTTCCTTTTACTTGTGTTCAGCTTTGGTGCATAGCACCACTTGCTAGAAATACCACTTCTGTTTCCTCACTATTGTATTAATGTGTGTATACAGTTTGGTATAATGGAGAATTTTTGTTCTTGAGTATTTACTCTGCAAAAGAAGGCCTTTTTATGTTATTTGCAAAAGAAGGATGCAAAATCTACCTGATTTTTATTCTACCTTGAAATGCTATATCAAAAATACTATGTCAGAAATGCTTTGCTCTGTGAGCTTATGTATGGAAGTCAGTTGTTAATTTAATTATCCAACACTTAAAAAAGAAGCTGCAGGATTTTCCAAAATTCTGAAATGAAGTGGAGGATGATGGTAATTATTCTTGAAGGTGCATAAGGCTCTGTTTTCTATATTGCTTCAGTAGCACTTGAAAAAAATCCTGTTTCATTATATTAATACACAGTGATGTTTGAGCCTAGGGAATATGAAATTTTCCTTTTGTCTGAAACTAAGCAGTATTACCTGTTCATATACTTTAGAGATATCCAGAGACAAACAAAGAAAGGTAAATATGCTAAATGTGTTGAGGTTTGTAATTTGAAAAGCCATCTATGAGTATATATGTATTGTGATTGACTTTTTTCTAAACATATATACTTTTTAATATGTCCCAGGTAGCAATTAATGTTAATTATATCAGCATTATCAATCAAACCTCCAGCTAATAGACTTTAATTTCCTCACATATATTTCCCTCTCCTCTGAGGGGGAGAGAAGATTCTTTACATAGTAAAGGCATTACAATAAAATGAGTTTCAAGAAATCTTAAAAGTTAGCACTTAGAATTAATTTGATAACGAGATTTCTAAAAACTATGTAGGAGTTTTAGATAAACACAGTTTTAAGGTTTTCTGTTTTGATATTCTTGCTGAAGAGTAGCTACAAAGTAAAAATCTGCTGCTGCTCTTTCCTAGCATATCTCAATATATTCAAAGCGTGTTTACTTTTCAAGTGTTTTTTATTGAAGACTAGGTTGGGAAAAAATAATGATACAAATACATTTGCAGTTTTTATGATTTCAAAAGGTCTATGCAACATACTATGCGTAGAAAGTAGAAGTAGATGAAACCTCAGTCTTAGCATGTTGGGTTTCACTAGTGTGGGGTTGGACTAGCTGACCTTTGAAGGTCCCTTCCCACCCAAACTATCCTGTTACGATTCTGTGTTCTCTTGGCCAAGACAGTTTTCTTTTCCTCACCTTTATGATCAGTTGTTTGGGTAAAAAGAGGAAGTCCTTGTGTCATAAATGATGGTCCTGTTTTTACTTCTTCACAGCTTTTTAAATAATACTGACTCTTAATTTGGCTTAAATATGTCAAGAACTCTGGATTTCCTACGAGCTAGGGCACATTTGTCTAGGCACCTATTTTGTATCCTTGCAAGTGGGTCATCCTGTTTGTAAACTAGTTGGTTTATGTATTATAGACTTCAGACTTCACTGATGTATCATTCTGGCTTTCCCTTGTGAAAAATGAGTGCTGCTCTCTTCATGCAGTAACTTGTACAGCACTATTATGTGTGTCAGTGATCCACCTGCCTGATCTTGATGTTTTGAAATGGGAGAATATTTGCTAATGACAAGAGAATAGACAGGCCTCCTCATGGAACAGATTAAATTCAAGCAGTTTTGTGATGGAAGGCTGAAATTACTGCTGTGTGTGCATATGTGTCCAGAGGCACTCATTTTACATCAAATCAATTTGTCTTGTACTATACAGGTAAAATTTCTTTCAGCGTAGAGGGGAAAATAAAATTCCAGTTCTTACTTTGCCATACGGTATTAATTTAACAGTATTGAACTCCAATTTTTTTAGGCATTTGGAAATACAGGGTTGGAGAGGAAATTACATAACACAGAGCCATGACAAGTAAGGGGCTTGTAGGACATATATTTCAAGTTTGCCTATATTGCTTAGCATGAGCACTTTGCTACAATAGTTGTCTAGATATTAGCATCCATGTAAGTGTGTTTTAGTTTAGACTGTTTAGATCTATCTTTTATCAGGTGCAGAACTTTTTACAACCACAGGTGTTTTTTTGACTTGTTGCAGCTACTTTAAGTACTGGTAGATACACACAGGAGATAGTAGTTTCCCAAATTCAAGCAAGTTGAAATCTTTATTGTCACCTGCATGAATCCAACTCTAGTATGCAAAAAGCTTAGCTGGAAGTTAACTGCTCTGAGAAACTCAAAGCTCTTAAGTGCAACCCCTCATTAAAAGGAAAAACAAATTTTGATTTGTCTTACCTGTTGAGCCTTCTGCTGGCACACATTAATTGAAGCTGCCAGTTCAGAAAGGTAAAATAGCACAATGAATCATACAGATGTTGTTGGCAAAAGTTAAAGCAGCTTCATAACATGTCAGAGCAGCAGCTAATAAATCTCAGTTATTTGCAGATGACAATTTTAAGAAGTTTGGATAAGTACAGAGGTGAGGGCAGGGGTGGAATTGTAATTCATCCATGATGATGAAGCTTGAACTCTTCTTGATCAGAATTATTTAAAAGACATTCTTACAAGAGGAAAAGCTTGATGTGTGACTAGAAAATAGCACTACTGTCCAATGGTTATTTAAATCAGCTGTAATTTTTTGCTCAAGTACATCTTGATTTAATATAGGAGCTCACAAATTAACCCTTTAATTGTGGAAAAGTTGAAGGGATACAACTTAATTTTTTATTTAACTTGTCTATACTTAAGTAGACTTCAAACTTCAGTTCTGGTCTTATTTCTCTCTCTCTCTCTCTCTTTTTCTCAAAATATATTTCATTTAAAATACATTCATTCCATTGAGTAAAATCCCCATGGCACCTTAGAGTAAGCAGTCTTATGTTTTCCAGTGTAAGTGAAATATGAAAATAAAGCCATCCTCTAAATTGAAGACTTCATGTGGCAATCTTGGAGATGATACATTAAGCAAATTCAAAATCAGTCTATCAAAATATGATATCTCTCTTCTTTACAGTGGTTATAGCTATAGTATTTTTAATGTAGCCATAGTGATATCTGTAAGATCATGGTCAGTTCTCTTTAAAGGGAAAATGTCATTATGTTTAGCAGTGAAAATACTGCCCTTGAACTTTTGTCTTTGTTATGTGATTAAAAGCAAGTGTTTAGGCTCTTCCTCTATAGGAGAGACTTGGGAAATGTTCTGACACAAAATTAATAAAGTGCTTTTTAGGGACCTGGGATTAACCTTAATTTTATAAGATGTGAGTTTCAAGAATTTTGTAATATCCATTCAAATACTGATCATTCTGCAAATTAGAGAAAAAAACCAAACTGGCAAACCCCTTCTTTGTGTCCAAATTCAGCTTGATTACTCTTTTGAAATGGAAAAAATGCACGTGAAGTTTTCCAACTCCGAGACATATGACTACAAATGAAGTTTTTCAGGAAGGGTCTCTGGCAGTAATTGAGGTGTTTACACTGTGCATGTGCTGTAAGGTTCAGTGGTTATCCAAGCTCCCTTTGGAGGGGGGAGAATAGGAGTGAATGGATCTGGATTGCAGGCTTGTCTCTGCTATCCAAATACACAAACATGTATTGTAAGGCAGTGGGCTTACTATTTGTCACTTCTTTTTAAGGTTTCTTGGGACCTGTAACAGAGAAAATATTCAAAGAAACCAATTCATAAAAACTGAGGTAACAGATTTGCCTTATTCAGTGTGCTGTTTGAAATGAGAGAGTTCTGAACTCTTAAGAGGAGCTTACTGCGAATTAAACTGTACTTTAGAAAAACTTTGTTACTACTTTGATTGTAGTTGAAAGACTGAAATTGTTGGAGGTATTTAACTACTCCTTGGCATATCCTTTTAAAGATGGGTATAAGAGCCTATTTCAGGTAGCATAGCTGGCGGCACAATTGCATTTATCATTAAGTAGAAATAATATTTGAAGCTGAAACATGCACTTAGAACAGATGGATGATTTGGGCAAAACCTGCTGTGTTTCAAAACTCCAATGAGCTCAGTCACCCTGTCAGGATATGGTTTTCTTCTTGGCCCAGGTGGTTTTTAATATGTACCTGTGATAAAGACTGAATGGTATCTTACTTCTGTCTCTCCAGGTGAAGATGGAGCAGGTAAAACTAGCTTAATAGGAAAAATTCAAGGAATAGAGGAGTACAAAAAAGGAAGAGGAATGGAGTATTTGTATTTAAATGTGCATGATGAAGACCGAGATGGTGAGTCTGTATTTGTAACAATATCTTAAACCAGTTTGAAAGCAATGGTTCAGTAGCGTGCTATTTGAAATGACAGTGGGATGTTTTTCTGTCTTTATAGCATGCAGGAATCCAGCTGATGCCAGAAGTGATTTGTATCATAAGGAAGTTTGTCTGTGTAATTTCTTTGGTAGATACCAGGAATGACCACTTAAGTGGTAGAGGAGGAGAGGAACCTGTAAAAAGAAAAAGCTAAAAAAAAAAAGACCAGGGAAGCAGACTCAGCTGCAACATTCTGACTAGATGTGTGTTCCTCAGGCCTAGAGGAGAAGGTGCCCAGGCTTCCATTTCATTTCCATTCAATTGCTATCTTCCATTTCAATTGCTGTGGCAAGTAGTTATCCTGAACCTACAGAGAAACCTTCGTCTTGCTGGCACACAGTCTGCAAGACTGCTGTCATCAACTGATGGGTACAGTCATGCACAATGCTAAAGGAGATGTAAAAAACAAACAAGAAAGCCCAAAAACTTGGGTGAAGGTATGGCTAGAAAGGAAAAAGTATGTATAAGATCCTGTTTAATATTGGAGTTATGGCATGTGAATAAGGATATACTGGAAGCTTTGGGAGATAAATGGGAATTCTTGTGTATTCTATAAAAAAATCCCAAACATGTTGAAGGAGAACTAGAAGAAGTTGGCCTTTTTTTTTTTTTTTCTTAAGTCACCTGCTTTCCTGATATTTGTGTGGGGGTATTGATCTCAAAGATGGCTTGGAACCAGATTTAAGAAGATTGAGAGTTTGCTTTAAATGTCTTCCTCAGAACTTCTGTAACAAGTAATAAAAATTTACCTGAAAGGAAATGCAATTACATTAAGCCAACTGATTTTGACTCAACGTCTCTTCTTTTACTGCAGAAATGTTTGTGAATTTTTAGTATTGTGATATTTTTGGGGGGAAAAACAGTGGAATGGTCTATTTGGATGGTGATTGTCCTTTTGCAAATTGAAAGAGTAAACTGTCTGTTAAGTCAAACTCAATCATTAAAAACTTACAGTTCTTTAGGGTTTTTGAGTGGCCAAGGTGCATTCTGTACTCTCAGTTACCCAAGCATGTCAGATGGAGCTTTGAAGGGGGAGATGGCCGTCCTTGAGAGCTGAGCAGGCCAATGGCTGCAAAAAGATGACTGAGTTTACACAGTTTTCTCTTCTAAGTTGCACCTTGAAGAAAACGTTTTCCTACTCAAAAATGGTGAACAACTATTTCGGAAATGTTGAATGCTTTCTCAGATCCTCCCTTTCAGATAATGTATTTAAGATCTTCAGTTATCAGCCATTAAACATCAGGGTTTGACAGGGGAGGAGCTCGTCTCCCCACAAGCGGCAGATTGCTGTGTCATTATGTATGTTCAATGGACGGATAAAATATCATCTGCTTTCTTCTTTGTATTTTACACATCCAAAGAACATTCAGTAGCCATTATGTAGTCATGTGTTTCAAGTAAATCTCACTAAATGTTTTCCATTTTTTTGTAGACCAAACAAGATGTAATGTATGGATTTTGGATGGTGACCTGTATCACAAAGGTCTTCTTAAATTTGCAATGGAGGCAAGCTCTCTAAAGGACACTCTAGTTATGTTGGTAGTAGATATGTCTAGACCTTGGACTGCACTGGATTCTTTACAAAAATGGGCAAGTGTTGTAAGAGAACATATTGACAAGTTAAAAATTCCTCCTGAAGAAATGAAAGAAATGGAGCAAAAGTGTGAGTATTTTGCAAATACGTGGCAATCCATTTAAATATGCTTAATGCTTTCTGCACCATTTAATCTCTACGTTGCAGTCTTTTTCATTCTTTGGAAGTGTTATTTAAAATTAGAACTTACCAAGCAAGTCTAGCTTCAGATAAGTCTCAAGTAGCTATGTGAACAATACTAGTACTTCTTTCTAACAGAATAACAATGTAGGGGGAAAAAAACTTTCAGAATGAACACAGCTGAAACTACAGTCTTGATTTTTATGTATTTTTCTAGATAAGAGTCACAAAGCAAAAAAGAAAATCTAAGCACTTAATTTTTCATTTATTTGTTTAAAGGCACATCACTCCATCAGCTTCTTAACTGTTCCTATAGTTAGCCAGTTGGAGAATCTGGGACCTGTTCTGTGCCTACCAAAAATGTAAATTTTGAGAGGATTCATGGGAGCATGGCCATGTCTGGGCCCTTTCCACTTGAAGAGTTTTATTGTAATTATTATTGATGTTAACAGAGCTATGTGTTTCTTGCTCTGTGAGTGTCTTGTCTTTTTAGTTTTAAAGATGCAGAACACAAAGATTTTGCAGGGTTTCTTAAACTGGCTGACTGAACTCACATTATAGCTCCTTATTACTTTTGAGCAAGCCTTTGCATTTCCCTTAGGGTAGTAGAATTTGAGTCTTTGCCATTCATCTCTGGGTGAATTACTACAAGGAAGAGATTTGAGAAAGCTATGTGTTGAGATCAAATAGCATGATTAAACTTTCTTTTAAGTCTGAAGGTGCACTCTGACTGGTACATTCTTAAGCAATGAGTGCTTATGCTAATTTAGAAATGCAGGTTGTAGCTGTGCTGTGATGAAGTGGAATGTAAGGTGACAGTTGTAGATACTCTGGAATGAGATATGGGGATATTAGTTGTTTTGTTTGTCCCTTTAAGAGAGAGATTCTTCTAAGGGAAGTATCCTTGAAAATCTATCTTCCACAAGAAGTTGTTTAGGTGGGAGGAGCTGAGCTCTCTTGGATGTGTTTTTTGGTTTGGTTTTGGATGTTAGTGCATGTGTGTTAAACATCCCCTCAAACACTTTCAAGCTAGGATTTTGCTGGATGAAGTATGGATACAGTATCTGTTATCAAAGGTGTATAGCTAATAGTTTTGCTTCTTTACAGACTGATAACAGAATAGAGAAACTACAAAATCCAGAAAATGTAGGCAATGAAATGAGAAAAAAATGCTACTCCATTCAGTTTTGTCTGTTTTGGTTTTCTATCATCTGGTCTAATTCTTACAGATACAAGTTGTCTGAACATTTGGTATAACAGAGGCCCTGGACACAATCCAGATGTGACTGGAAGCTGGTTTTTGTTTTGATCCTGTTGTGAAGTGACTTCATGCATTGCTAGGCGGGCAGGAGCTTGACATTGCCAAAAGGAGGAGGGAGCTTTGCTTGCCTGACTTTTGGCTACAGGATCCCACCAGATTCTTGTGTGAGGCTCAGTGCTCCTGAGAGCTGATTTAACTTGCTACTGGGACTGGAATCTACTGAGGGCTTGTGTGTGTAGTTTTCTGGAGGCATGCTGCTGTGTTTGTCTTCAGTTCTATCAGCTGAACTCCACTCAAAGACAGACCCTGTGAGGACTAGAACTGGTACAGAAAGGCATTTGGGGATACACAGCAGCTGTGTGTGAAGGGTTGAAATAGCTCTTCCTCTTCACTGAATTAATCTGTGTTTAATGAAACCGTGTTTCTGAGGAAGACCTGAGATAGTATTCCACAGTTTTGGAGCTGTGATACACTAAATTAATCCTCCTTTTTACTGCTTTCCCTACTTACATAAAGATTAGTATGTTATGATCCCACATTGGGAATTTTAGGAATCCACAGGAGGATTTATGCAATTATCCCAGGACAGGATGCTATACAGGAAAGACACTGTAGAGTGACTGGCATATTGTAGTGAGAACTCAGGGTTTCAGATACATTCAGTTAATCTCAGAAGCTCTTCAGACCAGACTTGAATTAGCAGCATTCTCAGAATTAGAGCCTGGATTGACAGTTTGAGATGATAATCCATGCATATGTTTTTTGTTATTGTGAACTCCAAGATCTGCAGAAAATTGAATAATCTTGACCTAATATAATTTTTCCTCTAGGGCGTTGAAATACGTCTTGCTCTGTTAATTGCACAGATGGTTTTCTAGGTATGAACTCGGAGGGCTTCAGTCATTTTAGTGAAGGTAGCAGTCGATTAACACAAGTTGAGGATGTTCTGGTGTAGTTCACTGCCCCTGTGCATGATGCAGCTGAGCTGCCTTGCTGCCTGACTTCTTGTGCTGAATCAGGATGTGCTGCTGCTCATGGAATAGTAGGCAGTGGTTTTGGTTTGGTAGAGTTTTGTTTCTGCTCTGTGTGGAACAAGACATGTGATGTGCAAAATACAGACATTTTACGCCTCATATTACATCTCTGCAGAAATAGTAAGTGACTGTAATTAGAGGCTTGGGTGTGTGCAGGGGAACATGACAAGGACTTGCCACAAGAATTAGAAAAAAAGAAAGAGTGTAACTTACCCTGCTTGCTAAATTTTAAAGCATACCAAATGTTTAATATGCAATTAATTAATTATAAAGCTAGTTTAAACTAGTGTTTACATATTCTGTTATTTTTTGTTTATGCTACTATTGAGTCACTGTACAGAGAGTGAAGTGTAGACAAAGGGTCTGTAGGTAAAACCTGGTATACAGTAGCAGCTACGCAGTTTGTGTGAGGCTTAATTCTGTTTATTCTGACAAACTGTTTCATTAACTTTGCCAAGAAGAATGGAAGGAAACTTATGTCCTTCAGGAATCAGATCAAACAGTAATCAACTTAGTACCAACTGTCTAGTTGTTTTACAATGATAAAAAACAGATT
The DNA here is from genome assembly GCA_013397195.1 of Hylia prasina. Lineage (NCBI taxonomy): Eukaryota > Metazoa > Chordata > Aves > Passeriformes > Sylviidae > Hylia > Hylia prasina. The sequence goes on from VYXD01007801.1 coordinate 697,003, forward strand.
TCATGCTGTCCTTATGGGCAGTTTTATCTGATCATGTTCTTCTGGATGCTGATCAAGCAGATCTCAGACTTGCTAGTTCTCCCTTGTGCTGCACAGAGCCAACAGCTAGCCAGGACTAGATGTTGGCTAGTTGCATGCTCCATTTTTTCAACACAGAAGTACTATACAATCAACAGTGCTAGGGATCAATGGCAGTGGAAATCATTGTTGAAATAATAAAGCAGCTGATGTTTTAATGTAACTTTTTTTACTTTCAGTGGTAAGAGACTTCCAGGAGTATATAGAACCAGGCGAGGATTTTCCAGCTTCTCCACAGAGAAGAAATACTTCATTACAGGAAGACAAAGATGACAGTGTGATTTTACCCCTGGGTGCAGATACACTAACATGTAACTTAGGCATTCCTGTAGTAGTAGTTTGTACAAAGGTTTGTTTCACATTTTAGGTTTTTTGCATATTTTATTGAAGTAACTCTGTCAATTGTGGATTGGGGTGGGAAGCACATGGTTATTAAGTTATTCTGAATGCGTCACTTAAGAACTCAAAAAGTGTTTAATATTGAAGTTTGATTATCTTCTGGAACCCATTATTTAATGTTATTTTGCAGTTAGCTTTTCCTTTAATTCTACCGGTTTTCAAGGAATTGAGAAATACCTCAGACCTGATTTTGCTCACAGAAATGAGCTAGTCAGTAAGCAACTAGAATTGCCCTTGATTTCCACACTCCTCCATATTCTGAAAATAGTATTTTTTAAAAAATTTCTGATATTTTTCTGAAAATTAACTTCTTTGAGAGTTGCAGTTGGTGAAGTGCTGCACTTACAATTTTGCTCAGTTCTTAGGGGGTCTATGTGATCTGTTTTGGTTTCTGTTAGATTAAAGAAACCATATTAAGAAACCATATTAAAGAAAACAGTGGTGTGGTTCTCCTGTGGCTATTTTTTATCTGGTTTTGTTGTTTTTTTCCCCCCAGCTCCTCAGTTCTCATTGGCATTAAGCATACTGCATCTGCAGCCTCTGCTGGCCCCCAAGGAAGGCATAAACCTTTTGATGCATATGCTGTTCCTTCTCTGGAAGGCTAACCCTCTCATTTAAACAGCATTTTTTTTCCCACCTGCTAGTTTCCTTCTGTTCTTTTCTCTACCCCCACACCTTTTTTCTTTTTCTGTTTCCATATTCCTTGCTTTTGCCTCCTTTTGCAATGAGCTAGTTAGTAACTGGATTAAACACTGTCTTTTAATGCCACAGTGTGTAAAAAAACTTTGGGTAAAAAAATGGTGGTGTCATTTAGTGGTAAGTTTTCAACAGAGATTTTGAATGGAGAGTGGATTGGAGTGGGGAGGGAGAGTGAATGGAAAGTTCCAGTCGCTTGAACTCTCATGTTATGCTGACTCCAGTACGTGTACATCCAGTTATATTAAAACCAAAAAGGTTCAACTGTGCTTTTAAACTATCTTAGCAGGTTTTTGTTTTCCTCTGCACTACCCTACCCCACCTCCCTTTCCCCTTGTGAAGTGGATGTGTAGCAGCACTGCTATTTTAGCAGATGACTGAAAGCAGTGTATTAATTTTGTGTTTATTTTGACAGTGTGATGCCATCAGTGTTCTGGAAAAAGAGCATGACTACAGAGATGAACACTTCGACTTCATTCAGTCACATATCAGACGGTTTTGCTTGCAATGTATCCTTTAATACATCATAAAGATGATATAATTACTCAATTCAATGTTTATATTGATTATGACAAGCTTAAAAGAATATTTATGTCTGTACCAAAGTAGGATGCAACTCTTACTGTAGCTTGCTGTCTCCTTCAGCTACCCCTATAGGCAACATTGAATTAAATTTTTCTGTTGTCTTGTATCTTTTTTTTATAGAGCTACAAGAGTTTCTAGCATGTCCCCTTACCATGAATTTCCTTATTGCCTCCATTTCCCTATTTAGGAAATCAGTTCTCAGAACAGCACATCTTAGCTGACAAGCTCCCTAAAATAACAAGATAATTCATTTAAGTATGATCTTGCTCCAGATGCACATAAGGCATGTTATTCATTTTGTCCCAAATATGCAGTCTCCTCCATGTTCTGTAATTCCACAGGATGAGGTTAGGAGGAAGGGAAAGAAGTGTGAATTGCTGTAGGCAAGGTCCACTTACTTCCCTTGTATTGGTGCAGAGACAATGCACAGAAGCTTTGCTGTGCTATTATTTTTAAACTTCATTTTTTAGAAGAAGTGTATAAAATGCTGTCTAGTGTTGTTTAGTCAGATATACATGCTGAGATCTAGATTTTAGATGCCAATAACATGCCTACATTGTTCATCATTTGTGCTGTGGTAAGGAAGTTTAAATACTGTTGGAGGGACAGCAGGTGACAGATGGAAAAATTAGTTCAAGAGCCAGAGACCTCAGCTGAAATGGCACTTCCTTCAAAGGGCTTCCAAGACCTAATTTTTCAAAAGGGAATTACGTAGTAACTCTTGTGTGTGGTGGAAGAATATAAAATAGTGGGGATTAGCCTCCATGATTGCATATGCCATGTACAACTTGAAATTCCATTCTAAATATCACAGAATAGGAATCAGACTCCATTATATAACTTTCTTCTAGGATTTGAATTGCAGGCATTTAGAAATAAATTAGGGAATTGGGTATTTTTATAATCCCAAAGCAAAAATTACTTTTTTATTAATCCTGTGCATAAAATGTGTTAATTTGATACTGAACCATGCTAGAATACTAAGCACTCTCTGGGTCGTTTAATAACTGATATATAAACTCATTTGTCTTCCTTTCTTTTAAAAGCAGATCACTGTATAATGTAAGAGTTTGTTCCTCTAATTAAAAAAACCCAGATGGGAAAGTGGAAGATCTTTGGCATTTTTGAAGCTGCTAGTGTTAGTGCTGCATTGCTTGCAGGGTGGGATAATGAGAAGATACAAGGATATGGCGTGAAAATTTTTGTTCATTTAAAGCAGAAGACTCTTTTAAAGGCATTGTAGTGAAACCATTGGTGCTGCAGGACTTTGAAAGTGAGAAGAGCCTTTACTTTACTTGAAAATCAATAGCTGAGATGTCCTAAAACAAATGCAGAAAAAAGAAAGATTGATTTAAATTACTTAATAGCTTACTTCAGAATGAAGTTTTTGAAGTTATTTCACCTGTTTTGCTTTGGTTTTGTATTCCCTTTCAAAATTCTATAAAGTAGCTGACCCTTTTTTGATAGTTTAACGGTTACTTTAGTTTCTCTTACTAGCCACTAAACTAAGTTTTCTTTAACATGTTTATTCAGATGGGGCAGCACTTATTTACACTTCAGTAAAAGAAAACAAAAACATTGATTTAGTGTATAAATATATAGTCCAGAAGTTGTACGGATTTCCTTTCAATGTTCCAGCTGTTGTTGTGGAAAAAGATGCAGTATTTATGTAAGTTACCAGCACTACTATGTGTGTGTGACAAAAAAATATATCTGTGCAATGCTGTAAAGCAGCACTGAGTGCCTTTTTTGGTTTATGCTTTTTAAAGTTCCATGTAACACTCTCATGAGTTGAAACTTGGTGCATGCCAGTGGATGAAGATTACAAACACTCACTGCTCCAAAGGGAAATGTTAAGCCCAGAGATTTTCCTCCTCTCAGTCTCTACCTACTTGGACTGATGAATAACCAGCTTGCATGGGAGAATGGGCACTGTGACAGCTTTCCTGGCTCCCAGTTGTGTGCAGTTCAGGAGTACATGCAAGAATAGCCTGAGGTAGCAATAGGATTTTAAGCCAAATAATCCTTTCTCTAGTCCTGCAGGTTGGGATAATGACAAGAAGATAGGAATTTTGCATGAGAACTTCCAGACACTAAAAGCAGATGACAGTTTTGAAGATATCATAACAAAGCCACCAGTCAGAAAGGTACACTGAGATGTCTTTGCGTTTGACTGCTTTGCTATTTATTTGCCTGTCAGTTTTTTTCCCTTTCACTGAGGCTATGCTCCCAGTTTATCAAAAGTATGATGTACCATGGAGGGGGTTGGTGTTCATAGTTTGTTCTTAAAGTTGCTCTTTAGTTACCGAAAAAGATCATTATGTGGTTTTGTTCTGTATAGCTCTTCTTCAGCTTACACCTTCTTTTCTGCTGCTGTTACATTGTTGAAGACTACAAATACACTTGTTTTGCTTTTAAGACCTATTTGGTATTGAAAAACCTAAATATGATTTATCTGTTTTTCAGGTTGAGGTTTTTTTTTTTAAAGAACATTTCCGTTTGCTCTGAGTTGTTTATAACTTCATAATGCTTTCTGTTTCTTTTGGAGTATTTAAAATAAGAATGTTTGAGACAGTGTAAAATCAAAAATAAACATGTGCAAACAGCTTCTACATATATTCAGTGTATTTCCCTTGTACTATCTAACAAAATCCCGTGACAGAACGACCTGTAAACATATGTGAGGTTGTTGAACAAAATGCGTGCAGCAGTGGACTCCCATGCACTCAGAGGTTATTGAAGGCAAATATTTCTATGGCTTTTTTCTAACAAAGCTAAGATTCTGTGACTGATTTTATTTTCAAGTGGGAATTATTTCAGTGGAGAAAACTAATACTATGTCCCTTCTGAAATTTTTAGGGAAAATATCAGGACGTGTTAAATAGGCATACAAGGAAAATATAACTGACAATATTTCCTTTTGCATGCTTATAAACTTCAGGCTTGGATTATAAACTTTGATACTGATATTTGCTATGCTTGCTTGGGCAAAATTTTTGATGAGCTTATTTGGAAGGAGAGTGCTTGTGATTTGATGCATAGAACTGGGATCTGAGATGTCTGTGTCCAGTTCCTACACCAGTGTGATGCAACACAGGTGAAGAGTCATGTGTGCCATAGTTACCTATAAAGTAATACTGAGATGAGGCCTCAATAAATTAACATGGACATGATGCAGAGTGTGTGCATCCATGAATGTTTCTTACTGATCCTGAGACCCCTGAATGTGTCTTGTAACCATTTACTTAATTCCTTTTTATTGAACAATTAAATGAACTTTTTAGTGGGTCTTTCTACAAATGTATCTACAGCTTTATGCCTGACAGGTCAAAGCAGTTAATGATAATTCTATTTCACTTTTAATTAACTTGGCCTAGATGGAATCATGAGGCAGCAGTCTTAAATATGAAAAACGTGATATGCAGCAATCGTAGTATTTTATACATGTACTTAATTATTGAATGTTTTGGTCATATTCACCAGCAGATAAAAAAGAAGATACCTTTCTTTCTTTCTTTTGGTCAAATTTTTGCTCATATTTTTGTATTGCAGTTTGTTCATGAAAAAGAAATTGTAGCAGAGGATGACCAAGTGTTTCTTATGAAGCAGCAGGTAATTTTCTGTCCCTCAAACAAGCAGTAAGAGTTTCCTTTAACAACATTCCCAATACAAATTTGGAGTTGTATTCTTAGTCACTGTAATATCTAACGCTTCATGTGTATGTTTGTTTTTTTGCAGTCACAGTTGGCGAAACAACCACCTACTGCTGCAGGAAGGCCAGTGGTTAGTAACAAATTTCAAATACCATCACATGAAAATCATTAACTTTTATATATTTAGAGGGTTGCTTTTATCTGCACTGTCAAATATTGTTTGATCTAATTGTTTTAAACTACATAGTATTTAAAGACTCATAGCGTGCTAAATTTATGACACTCCCCCATGGGTCATGACAGCTTGTATTGACAGCAAGGGCTAAAGGTCCTGCCTTGCTTTTTTGTATGTTAGAATGCATTTATGGTTGGAGGCACTACTGAGTAACAGATGGATTTCCAGGTTTCTCATGGGGATGAAATTAAAAACTTCCCTTATGCTTTAGTTACACTAAAGTTAGTAACAATGTTCTACCAGTGTGGAAAAACTTGTACGCAATCAGCAAAATCTAATCCTGTGTCATTTCAGTTGCATGAGATACTACATTTAAAATACAAAATCTTAGGAGCTGTGAGAAATAACAAAACGCTTCATATAATCTATCCTTACACCTGGGGTTTGTTGGTTTGTTGTATTTTGGTTTGTTTATTTTTTTTTTTCAATAGGATGCCTCACCAAGAGTTCCTGGTGGATCTCCTAGGACACCAAATAGATCTGTAACATCGAATGTTGCCAGTGTTACTCCTATCCCCACTGGGTCAAAAAAGATTGATCCCAATATGAAAGGTACCTTTTCTTATGAGGGCACAAATGCAGCTGGCGAAGTAAAATAATTGCTTTGCCTGCTTGCTTTAATGTGCTTATTTATATTTATAACACACTAAATCAGTATTTACTTAGAAAATCTATGTTGGTTTTGTGTTGTGGTTTTTCTTTCCTTCTTCTCATTGTAGCTGGAGCTACATCTGAAGGAGTCCTGGCTAACTTCTTCAATAGTCTCCTGAGCAAGAAAACTGGTTCTCCTGGTGGCCCTGGTGGCGTTGGTGGCAGTCCGGGAGGAGGTGGCACTGGAGGTGCTGGCAGCAACTTACCACCATCAGCAAAAAAATCAGGTATGATTAATGACAAAAGATCAACTCAGTCTAAATTGAGTGATGGATTGTTCTGTTAGTATAGTTTATCAGAAGTATGAACACTACTATATTTAACTGAATTATATATATATGCTTTTATATTCTATATGGCTTTTTGCTTTTGTTTTCACTTTAGTATTGCCTTTTTGTGGCTTTCAGAGAAGCAAAGAAAAAAGTCTTCATGTAGTTGTTTAAGCCTGAATCGTGTCTACATGAGTTCCTGGTTTTTTCCCTTTGTTTCCACCATCCCAATGAAATGGCTTATGCCATAAGTCTCTTCTAGGCTTATTTAAATAGGTTAGGACTGTATTTCAAGTTGATTCTTTTTGACAATATCGTCAGTATTAAAATAGCTTTAAATTTTCTTTCACTAGTGTTCTAGCTCTGATGTGATGAGCACTTGATGAGTTTGGTGACAGCCTGTAAAAATACTTATGTGTTTTTCTTTTGACAGCTGTTTATATATGAGGCAATTAATAATTATTATCAATCTAGAAATGTTTAATAGTGACTGTGCTAAAGCTAGATGCAGGACTATACTGGAATTTCTTGCTATTCCAATTTAAAATGTTTCTGTATTACTTAAGAGCATGTGTACACAGACACTTTCCCTCCCTGCTTCCCCAGAGGTAAATAATGCTGTGCTTAGGGGAGAGTGCGGGTGTTTCATCGGTACTTCACACTTCCCACTAACATTTTGTGTAGATAACCCTGAATTTTTTTCACCTCTGCACACTTCCCTTTTCTAAGTGCAAAACTCAGTTGGCTAAGCAAAGTTTGAGTGCTTCCTAATGTGCTTTAGGCAAAGTCAGCAGTGCCAGTTTGAACAACATATGGAGATTGTTCAAACAAATGCAGCTGACGCAACATGAGAGCACCCACAGAAAAATCCTGTGGGGAGTGGCTGGCAGCAGGTTTGGATGATGCCAAGCAAACAGAGGCAGCACTCCAGAAAAGTGTTCTGTATGGGGCTGTGGCAGAAACTTCAAGGACAGAATTTAATTATTAAGGAGCAAAACAGTTCTCAGACATTTCCCTCTATGCAACAAATGAAGGGATAGGGTTTTAGCCAGTGTAACATCAGAAAGGACTATGTTTTCAAGGAATTACTATAAATACTAATAAATTTGGCTTAGATGTGGCCTCTTCACCTTCCTCGGTGTTTGTCTTGTATTTAGTGATATCTGTGGCACTCACACGTCAAATCTGAAAACTGTCTGTTGAGACAGTAGTTCAGGATTTGAGAATTACTTCTTCAGCAGCTTTGGGAAATTCCTCTGCTTATTAGGTGGAACATTAGGTGCTTTGATTCTAATACAGTATTATCTTTTGTTAAATGATTTGAAGAGCAGCCAAGTACATCTGGCCAAAATTACCTTTATGGATAGTTCCTGTAAATTTGCATTTTCAGAAAGGATGCTGGGACACTGCTGCAACTGCACATGTGTCAGAACATTCCTTTACAGATGCTATGCGCACTTGTCATAAGTGTTGGAGTCCTAATACTGCACTGCCTTTTCCCATTTTGTCTCCTCCATTCTTGCTATAGAACATAGTGGGGATAGAAACCTAGACTGAGGAGTAGGAATTAAAAGGGTGAGGGGAAATGGTGTGTTTTGAGCTTGAATTAGGTTGGAGCGTGGCTGCACAAATGTTTGTGCCATTCCAAGCTAGGGAGGAGAAAAGTGGCTGAGGAGAGAAAGGGATTTGCCATCTGCAGGTCTGTGTGCACCCATAAGCAGTGGTGTCAGGCTTATGCTAACCAAGTACACAAAACTGACTTTGCTGGGCTTGCTGGAACCCCTGATTTTACATTCAGCATTGTTTCAAATACAAATGATACAGAAAATTGTATAGAAGTAGTCATAACTGCTCGCCTTAATAGTCTTCTGTATTTTATACTTTAAGGATATGACTTTCTCTCTACTGTTTCCTTTCTGTTTCTTTTGGGTTTCGGCCTTACATCTTCATTTTGCACCCAAAGCATGCAGTAATAATTACTAGGATTTGTCTGATTTGAGAATTGAAGATGCCACAGGCTTTTCATAAACATGACTGAATGATACACATTTATTTTGTAGGTCAGAAGCCAGTTTTAACAGATGTTCAGGCAGAATTGGACAGAATTTCACGAAAACCTGAAATGGTCTCTCCTACATCATCTACATCTCCCACAGAAGGTGAAGCATCTTGAAGACACCAAATAAAACCAATTGTTCAGTTTTCTGGGATAATTCAAACTTGCCTCTGCCTCTTCCTTCAGTGACTGGAACTAAAGAACTGAAATATCTTTCAGAACACAAACCATTGATGTCTGTCTTTCTTTTATATGTGTTGCCCAACTTTACAAAAGGGAGCTGTACAGATGGAAAACAGTTATCACATTGTGTAGGAGCACTGCACACAGTGCAAAAACAGTAAATTTTTTTTTTTCCTGGGTTTTGTTGAAAAGTCAGTGTAATTCTGTAAAATTTCAAGTATGTCCACTTAAGTGATAGGGATTGCTTAGAGCAGGAAAACTGATACACACCACAGGCACTTAATTTATATTGATTTCTCAATCTGTTAGGTAAGTTTAATACTATCTTAGATAGATTAACCTCTACATGAGAGAACTACTGCTAGTTTTTGAAAGAGAAAAATAATTGCACAAATCTATAATAGCAACAAAGTTCCAGTTATACTTAAACACTTAATTGGGAATATGGTTTAAAAAAATGTGTTTCATCTCTACTGAAATTTACACTGCATTCAAAAACCCATGCAAAAATTAATTCCAGGTATAAGACTAAATTAGTGGCCAGGTTTTTTTGGTTTTTTTCCTCTTTGATTAATTGCAGACACTGAATAAAAGATGTATAAAGAAAAAGCAGAGGTTAAATGTACAGAATATCAGTATCCAGATTTGTCTATATATATATGGCTCAGCCTTAATGTCCCCCACTATGTTTCCCACACTACTTATGGTTTAAAATTGGTCATCAAAACTGTAATCAGTTAATAAAGTATTCTCTGCATTCAAATTTAAATAACTTTCATTGAAGCCATGGTGTTCTTGTTCATTTACAGTTACATCTAAGGATGTGGTGTAAAATATGCTCTTATATTTTTACCTCTCAGTGAATGACATCTTTGGCAGATAGTTAAACTTCCTTAAAACATTTTTTTCTGGAAGAAAGGGGATAAGTCTGCAGTGTTTGTTCCTAGGAATGAAACTAGCTTATCTGACTTGGGTGGTTTGTGCTGCAGTGTTTTCAAAGCACACTCATTAGACTAAGGATCCTGCTGCTGGCTGCAGTGTGTTGTCTTAAGTGTAGTAGTTGACCAAGGTTAGGACTTAAGCTTTCAGTACACAAATGCTGAACATCACTTTTTCCTCTGTGAAATTTGTGGTTACTTTCTACTTACAGCCTCAGACTGGGAAATGTAGAAGGTATATCCTGATCAAATGATTGCCGAGACACTTTAATGATTCAGGTTTTCTAGTTTTTAGGTTTTTTTTAATCAGTCAATTTCTCTGATTAGTTAGAAATCTATTTTGAATATGGTGGTACTTTTCTTCCCCAGTTCTTGCATTCTGTAGTGGTCCTAGCAAATTCACAGAATGGGTCAGGTTGGAAGGGACCAGTGGGGTCATCTGGTCCAACCTCCCTGCTCAAGCAGGGCCATTCCAGAGCCCATGGCACAGGTTCGTGTCCAGACGGTTCTTGAATGTCTCCAGTGAGGGAGACTCCACAACCTCTCTGGGCAGTCTGTTCCAGTGCATGGTTATCTGCACAGAAAAGTTCTTCACACTCCAGCAGAGCTTCCTGTGCATCACTTTCTGGCTGTTGCTCCTTGTCCTGTTGCTGGGCACCACCAAGGAGAGCCTGGCTCCATTGGCACCCCCCTTTAGATACTGGCAGACACTGATGAGGTCCCCTCTCAGTCATGTCTTCTGGAGGCTGAACAGGCCCAACTCCCTCAGCTTTTCCTTGTGAGAGAGATGCTCCCTTCCCTTAATCATCTTTGTTCTCCTCCACCTGATCCAGGATCCCAAAGCTGGACACAGCACTCCAGGTGTGTCCTCACTAGGACTGAGGAGAGGGGCAGGATCACCTCCCTTGACCTGAGTTACCTCCATATATTTAAGAACAATATTTGTTTTGCACGTAACTCCCTCAAGTAAGCACACTTGTTAAAATAGAAGCTTGAATTGTGGACTGAGAAGTTCAGTGGATATTCTTAACTATGTCTTTAACTGCAGTCCTTAAAATTTTGCTTATGTCAACAATTCAGTAAAGGTGACACGTGGGGAAACGTATGACCTGCTGATGAACAGCTGTATGGAATAAATTGCCTGGAAGAAAAAAATTCGGCTTCTTTATGGATGCATGGCATGCATCAGTGTCACAACAGTTGTCTAGGTTCTGTATGTAAATGTGAAACTGCATTTGGAACATGCTTGAAAGGATCCTCTGATGATGAAAGCAGGACCCATTCTCACCCAACTGCAGTGGTATGTGTCATTAGGGTGAAACTGGATTTTAGGGCGACATTTTAAACTAGTGGATACTGTCTATATTTTTGGAAGACAAATCCTGCAGTCTCTAAGTTAATTCATTTGGGCATCTGTCAAAGCACAAAACCCTTTATGAAGCTGGAAAATTGGCCACATAATTCATTAATAGCTATCACACCAGGTGCCCTTATTTGGGGAGGCTGGGACAGAGAAAAACCTTACAAATTGCTCATTATAATTCCACTTCTTAAAACAGATGTCACTTCTGTGTATTTGAAGCTTCTAAATGTGTTTTCTGTTAAACCCCTGTCGCTTTGGAGTTCTTTGGTTGTTTTGATTTTTAGATTATTATTTACAAATGATTATTTACACAAATAATGTCCCCTACCATGCCTTTTTGTTCTAAAAGACTAAAATAGCCAGCTTCCCTCCATCAAATGCTCTTAAATGCTGCTGTCACCTCCTATCTGCAACCTGCTCATGCTGTCTTGGGGGGAAATATACCACAAAAGGAAAATACCTGAGAATATTCCTGTGTAACCTGATGTCTTTGGCTTCTTGTTTCCCTCTGACAAGACTAAGGCTCCTGGGCTGGTTGCTTTGTCCTCTTGATCTGCAGTTCCCCCAACTACTGCTCTACTGCTTTGGTGAGAGAAGACAATTAAGATGGGATTTACCACAAAAAACATTGCAAAACTGGTCTCTCTGACAGATGGTCCTTTTCACAAAAGGTAGTGCCAGTAAACCCTGCTCCCTGTTCTCCTTCTTTTACCATCAAGTCAAGCACCAAACAAAATAAATTGGGTGAAACACTGAAGCTAATTTGGCAAGAATACTTCCTTGCTCTAGGCTGCGGAGGGGTTAGGTTTGGGATTATCCCAATTTTTAAAAGATTACATTAATGAATTACATCCATGAATTACATTAATTTTATTCTCAATCACTCTTGCGTGCCTTTAGTGCTGTTGGGTACAAAGTCTCAGACTAGCACCATAAGATGCAGAAAGCAAAGCAGTAATACAAGACCTACAAGGCACAATTTTAATAACAATACTTTTAAAAATGCTTTTCAGTATGAAGACTGAAAAAAATGCTACAATATAATCAACTAAATTCCTTTAGAGTTTCAGGGCTAGTTCAATGTAGACAAGTTGCTGATTAGAGTGAAACGAAACTGTTACAGGGAAATTTTGTAAATCTTCTCTTCCTCCTTCTCTACCCTGTTCCTATACCAGTTCTTTTGATTATACTGGTTCTAATAAAGCTACTCTGCGAATTTTAAGCTTGAAATTTTTGAGTAAATGTCCCCTTTACTTCCAAGCAGGTCATATTTTTCAGTTGAAAATTACAATCTCTGAAATGTGCACATGGCTTTTGGGTTTTATGGACTAGCTACTATGTTAACCTTAAATTTCCAGTGATACTTCTGAAATGCAAGGATTGCTGCCTGTTGGGCTGCAGTCTCTTCCCAGGGAGCAAACAGTTTGCAGTGGGACACCTGCAGCTGCAGAACTGTTGCCTACCAAATACCTCATGGCTTAATGCTTCTCTATGCCCTGCAGATGCAAAAAACCACCGAGAAGAGTTGGCCTGAGCTTGCATTTGGGAAGTGTGGGGATTTCATCTCTAGTGCCATAAGGGATACTTAATAATAGCTGTTAAAAATCCTAATTCTTCATTTCAGCTGTTTAAAAATCACACATTCGAGCCTGTTTAGTGTGCTGTCATGATTTGTGAAGTTCAGTTGCAATACTGAGCACAAAAATAGAGCCTCAAGAGCTAAAGAAAGTCCAGCAGATGCAACACATTCAAGTCTTCTGAGCTCATTGTTGCAGTACTTGGAATATTCCATTTGTCAGCTAATCATCCTGTATTTACTTCATGTAATACGTGGGGATAGTCTTGAATGAACAGAAGATGTTGAGATGCCCATGTGAGAACATCAAAATGAAGGAGGAAGATGTGCCTCAGATGGGCTGTCTTCAGTGGAGCCCCCTGAATTGTGCAGTAACACACACTTCTTCCTCTTCCTCATCACTCTGCCAATGAAACAAAGTCTGTCTCCTTCAGTGGTTTGGGCTTCCAAGCTGCTTTCCCATTCCTCTACCTCCTTCTCCCTTGCCTTCTCGCAGGAAAAGCAAAAACCCCATAACTGCATTTATGAAAGTGGGAAAAGGAGAACATGAGTTTGTGAGGCCAGTGCCAATCCTGAGTGTGAGGGGCTCAGGCTTTAGTGTGGCACTGTAACACAGCACACAGTGCCAAAGAGCCACTGGGGCTCACTTGATGAAAACAGCAATGCAGCTGTGGCCTGGAGCCCCTTTATTGCAGTAGCTGGCATTTACTCAACTGCTTCACAAGGAATTCTGGCCACAGGTTTTTAAAATTGTTTCAACATGGGGGCAAGAAGTGGCAACTGTCATACAGCTATGCTGTGTACACTGCAATCTCCTCTAGTGAGGGGGCTTTCTCCATTGGTATTGCTTTTTGGTCACTGTGGAGAGTGTCTTGGAGGAGACGTAATGAGGGAGAAAACTAGGTCACTCATCACTAATCTGCTTCCACTGATGTCCCTCTCTGTGCCTGGCTGACTGGAGATGTTACCACAGCTCAGCATCTAACTGTGGGGTTGCTTCTCTGCCACCATGTCCTGCCTTTAGCTCTGCTGCTGCCATTCTAGCAGAGGCTGTGGCAGGGTAAGGAAGACTTCTTTCTCTGGAAAACTCTCAGGTGTACCAAGTTAATAGCTGTATACTTGGAATGGGATTTCCATCACATCATAGTTAGCCAGTTACTGTTATTTGCATTCAACCCTATTGTTGCTTACAGTAACTGTTGTTTTAATTCCCTCTTTAAAGGAAAAATACTGTACTGGAAAGTTAGTGTGATAAAAAGTTAAGAACATCTGCTTGTACCTCTGTGAAGAGCAGCATAATGTAATGCTTTAAGTATTTTCAAGATATCAACTCCTATGCTGTTGTCCAGTTTCCATTCCTTCTTTGTCACATGACCTTACAGTTCCCTAGCTTTGCTGTCATTTTGCTTTTCCTGATCCTCTTATAAACAATTAAATAAATTGGCCTCAATAAGTTAGGCTTTAAATGGCAAGCTAACCTTTATCATTCATGCATCGTTGATTTGTATTTCCTGGAGAGAGCCTGAACAGGAAAACCAGCTTAAAGACAGTAGAAACTGGAAAGAGGTGGCCATCTGTTTTATATTTTGTAGTCTTGTTTTGTGCTTCTGTGGCCCCTTGAAAAGCAGTCTGTTCTCAAGACAGTTGTCTTCAGTACTAACATCTGTATTCAAAATCTAGCAACACTTCATGAAGGCATTCTAAAGACTCATAAGGGCAGAACTACAAAATAGCCTTAGATGCTACTGAACACCTTAAGAGACCTGACAGCTGCTTCTGTCTCGGTTAAGTGCTGTCCCTGTCAGACCACACTATAGCCTAGCCAGATGGTTTGTGGCTTTGGAGTTATTCAGCCAGTTGTGAAATATTATCAAGGAAGAACATGAGAAGGAAATTTCCTTCAGAAGAGAGAGGCCAGCCTCTGTAATGTAATCTAACTTCGAATGTACTAGTGTGAAAAAGGTAGTGAAGGCACTGGGGACAAGTGGTAACAGCAAATGTTCCTACACCTACCTGCTCTGTCCTGTAGTCTGGGATGCTGCCAAGAGCCATGTTAGACTCACCCCAGTCCCAGGCAGAAGCGAGGGCACACCCGTGGAGATGCCTCATTTGTTTTAATGGAAACGCCCACGCCTTGGGAATCACAAGACTTGCCCTATTCATTTGCCTCCCAAGCCAATTGCTGCAGCCAAACATGTTTATGGCAGGGACAGGTCTATATGATCCTGCCTAGGGACACTGTCTGCTCCCCTGGATTGTGCTTTCTTACTGGGAGGAGTCGGGCACACGGCCTGCTGGTACACACTCAGCAGGGAGCGTGGCCCAGCTGCTTTGGTCTGCCCAGTGAAGAGGGTGTCCTGGCAGAGCTACAAGTAGCCCCAGCCTCATGGGGCTCTGTAGCACACACTGCACTGTGTGGTTCCCAAAGGGAAGCAGTGTCCAAACTGCCTGATGTGTTCCCTAAGCAGGGAATCTGTTCCTGTACACCTACTGTTAAGCAAGCAAATCTCCTCTTTTTCAGCCTGTAGCAATCTTCCATTTCCTTGAATTTAAACTGGTATAACTGAATTTCACTATGAAGGACCATAATAGCTCTGTGGGTAATACATCAGTAATATAGAAGCAAACATGACACACCTTTGCTTATCTATAAAAGATTCAATCTCCTCTTAGTAGGCAACAAAAACTACAGTTTATTTTAAAAGCTGATCTGGGCAAAGGTATATTAGTGTATTAGAGTATATTACAAGAGGCTTGGGGATATGTTTTCTCTCACTGACAAAAAGGAATGTCTTCAAAGACAATGATTCTCCTCCTGCACTCAGCACTGGTGAAGCCACACCTCCAATGCTGTGTCCAATTCTGGACCCCTCCATTCAGGAAGGACATTGAGGGACTTGAGTAAGTCCAGAGAAGAGCAATGGAGCTGGTGAAGGGTCTGGAACACAAGTTCTATGAGGAGTGGCTGAGAGAGCTGGGGGTGTTTAGACTGAAGAAAAGGCGGTTCAGGGGTGACCTTACTGATATCTAGAAAGGAGGGTGTAGTAAGGTGGAGGTCGAGATCTTCTCTCAGACAACTCATGACAGTACGAGAGGACATAGCCTCAAGTGGCACCCAGGGGAAGTTTAGGTTGGACAATAGGAGGAATTTCTTCACAGAAAGTGATTAGACACTGGAATGGGCTGCCCAAGGAGGTGGTGGAGTCACCATCCCTGGAGGTGTAAGACAGGACGTGGCACTCAGTGCTGTGGTCTGGTTGACATGCTGGTCATAGACCGGACTCGATGATTTCATCGAGGGTTTTTCCAAACGAACTGGTTATGTGAATGCAAGCAGGGAAACCTTTGGCTTGAAACCCCCTTCTGATGCCGTAATCTCGTGTGACAAGTGAATAATCTTGTAAACTTTACTTACCAAGCCCCGGTTAGCGAGCTAAGCGCAGACCGGGCCTGAGGCGGCCCCGCCGCCCGCGCCGTCCCTCACGGGCCGCTCCCGCCCGCGGCCGCCAGGGGGAGCGCTGTTCTCGCGCCGCAGGCAGCGCCTTTGTCCCGCCGGGACCAACCGCCGCTGCAACCGCCGCCCCCGGCGCCGCCCGGCGCCTCCCGGGGCCTCCCGCCATGGCTGCTCCCGCCCCGCCCCGCCGACCGCCCTTTTGCTTTCGGTTTTTCCCACCTGGCAGCCGGAGGCCCGGCCCGGCCATGGAGAGCGGTGCTGTCTACCGCGAGACCACGGAACCGGAGGCGACGGCGCCCCGCCGGCGCCCCTTCGGCTGCACCCTGCGGCACCTGCAGGGGTGGCGGCTGCCGGCCAAGGTGGTCCAGGCGGTGAGTGCCCTCCTCCCCTCGCCGTGCGGGGCGTGCCGGGCCTGGCGCGGCTGGAGCAGCCCTGGCAGGGTGGCTGCCCGGGGCCGGGGAGAGACCGAGAGTCTCCCGGGGCTGAGCCCGGCGGGGCGGGGGTGCCCCGCTCTGGGATGGGAACGAGCGTGTTGTGATGACCTTCGGCTTTAGGACGGTCCCCCGCCGCTTAAAAATTGGACTCCTCGGTGATCCAGCGCAGGATGGGGAGATGGGCGCACACAGACTTCGAGGGAATGGATTCTGCCGGTCGGAAAGGGCTGGCTGCCCGGGAAGATGCCCTGACTTGGGACGTGACAATGGGGTCACTAAAGTTGTGCAGACCTGCAACTCAGGTGGAAGGCTGGCGTGGTGCCTCATAATGCAGGTTCAAAGTGATTTATGGTGGGAAGTGCCGGTAGTGTTCCTTCTTGTCCGAGCTGCAAGAGTAGGTGCTGACATTTGCAGCCGCCGTGGTCCAGCTGCCTGCTGGCCTTAAACACCACCCGCTCTGGCTCAAAATCGGAGGGAAGCCTCGTAGGAAATGTAGTGCTTTCTTCTGAGGGCCGGATTGAATGAAAACAGGAGGAAGAAGCCTTTGGTTGAACCTCGCCATAGGGCAGTAGGACTGGGAAGGGCATTGCTGGGTTATGAGCTCCAGGCCTTCCTCTCTTACTGCTCCTGCAGCCCATTCTAAGCCTGTCAGTCTGCGCTGTCCATGCTAAAATTAAGGAGCCCATTTCTCCCATGATTTGTGGTAGAAAATTGCACCAGAAACCCGTAATCTTGGTGGCCCATTTCCTGAGAAATCACTTCATGTCAGACAGCCCTGGGCCCATCAGGAAATAAAAGACTTATTTTCTGCTGGCTCTTCTACTGCATGTTGTTACTCTTGAATCAAGCCCAAGTTGGGCTCCTGGTGCAAGGTCCTGTTCAGGGTTTGGTGATGGACTCCTCCCAAATGTACCAGTGTACATCTTGCTGATAAGGATGTGAGGAGCATCACTCTTACATACTGGCAGGGAATGAGTGAAACCCATGGTGGTAAAGGGCAGCTGACAGCAAATGTGTGCCAGTGTGCATTTTGCAGCCAACACAGTGGCTTTTTAGTCAGATGTGTCATGCTCACAGGAATTGTAGGTGTTTTCCACCCCTTTCTCATTACTTCACTATTGCAGAAAAGAGGACATTTGGGTTTTAAGCTTCATCTTCGCAGTCAAAACCCTCAACCAGAAATGTAATATTCTTTACTGTTTGAAAAGTGGTAACACTGCCAAAAATAAAGTTTTCTAAGAGAGTTTAAAAAAATCACACCCAAGAATGCTTTAAATAAATATAATGGAACATAAACTTTTAGTTCATCTACTGGAGATTATGAAAGCAAGATCTGCTGGGTTCTGCTCCCTGACACGCCAAATGTTTATATAAGTAGGTTCATTGACTAAAATAAGTGATTATGTAGGCAACTATACCAAATGTACCAAAGCCTTAAACTGTTTAATTATTTAAAATGCTTTCTAAGTAGAAAAAAAAGAAAAATTATCATTATCCAAAACAGGATGAATAGCTGCTTAACATGTTCTTAAATAAATAGCAGTTTATGGCCTGCACCCATTTGTCAGTGAGAGGAAAAAGAAAATGGAGTTACAGCTGTTCACCCTCCTAATTCCCAACATTTTCCCCTCCTTTTTTGTAACCTTTATCAAAGTGCACAGATCTTGAGGTCTCTGTCAAAACACTTTAAACAAGCCCCAGGAAGTCCTGAAGGTGGAATCCTCAGTCTCTACAGTAAGAAGGTTCCTGTTCTGGGAAGATGTTGATTTTTGGAAATCCCAGTGATGGTCATTAACATCTATTGGCTTTGTGTTACAATAGTGGTTACTGGGATTATGCCCTGATAGTTTCTTGTGTGGATTGCTAAACAGGGTATTGCAATCAGAAAGTGGGCTCTGTTCATTGTAGAGGTGATCAAGGGGTTTATAAAATACTCTGAAATCACCTGCAGAAAACTGGCTTCTAGACCTAAGAAATGCTTTTCTTCAAATGAATAGTGGCATACACTGGAACCTTAGCCAGTTCTTTTGAGGAAATGAAACAAGGAAAATGTGACTGCCAAAAGTCACAAATGTGAGTGGCAAAAGAATGCTAGGAAGCATGTTATTGCACAGGTTTCTAGGATGTTGTTTGGTTGCTTTTGTTTTTTTTTTTTAACTGGTGGAATGTTTTTGGTAGTCTGTGACTGGTTCAAATTCTGCACAAAGGTAAATGGCACAGTGTGTATTGTGCCAAGACTGAGGTAGAAATTAATTCTTACCTAAAGCAGGACAAGGTGTCATCAACTATTGTTTAACTTTAGTCAAAATGCCCTAGCTGGAAAGGAGAATGGTGATTCAGGCTTAAAAATCATCTCCTTTTTGAGCTGTTCATGTCCTGTAGTAGCCCAAATTGTGCAGACTTAATAGACAATTAATATGTGCACCCATCTGAACTAGGAAGATTTTGTAGTGGGAATCCCACTGCTGAGCATCTTCACAGGCTTGTTGGCAAGTTCATTGATCTGCTCTATTTTTGTAGCAATTCACTTTTTAAATCTTCTGCACAAAATTGACGTGTTTAGAAACTTCCAACAGTAATGTCAGTATCAGTGAATACTTTCTTGCTGGTAAGAGACAGATGAAGATGTTTAATTTCTGTTGTAGATACAGACAGGACTTATAACAAAATAAAAAATCCAAACCAAGTGCTTCTCCAACAATGCTTTTGGTGTTTAAAACTATTATTATTTTTGTGGTAGTAGGGCAACAGAGGGATCCCTTTTTTTCCTGATAGTGATATCAAAGAGCAAGTTAAAAAACCCAAGCAGAGCTCTCTGGCATCTTGTAAATGTGCTGCTGATACATTAACTTAATCAAAGCACTTACTCAAAGTTCTTCAAGCCAACTTTTTTTTTTTAATTGATGTACTCTGTTTTATTACTCAACTTATTAATAAAAAAATGAATATTGACTTGGACAAGTCCCACACAGGATTCTGCTTGGTAAATCTCAATTATTTGACTGAACTCTTTATAACTGCTCTTTTGAGTGGGATTTTTTCAGCTTGTTTGTACACTCAGTGGAGAAGCTTTTTTTCAGTTATTTAGATCATATTATGGTTATCTGGACATATACTTTCTTTTAAGGACAGGTTTATTTTCTTTCTGTTCTATTTCAGCCCAAGTGAAAGGGATAGCATTCAGTTTCCAGTGCTTATAAAAAGAGATAAGTTTTCATGTACAGTGCTGTCTCACAGCTGACCTTGTGAAATATGTGAAATTGAAAGTCATCGGATGCAACTGTAAGCACATGTTTAGAAATGCAAAAAAAACACCAAACCCTCAAACCATAAGAACTGGAAAGTCGGAGTTTAAAACATTCCTGGACTGACACTGTAGTTCACTGATTTAGGTGCAAGGACTTCTGAGAAATTTGTGTTGCCAGCCACTGTGAGAGAGAAAGGAAGCGTGTGGAGGCCTGATAGTAATACTGAAGTTTCTCAGGTCCCATTCTTTCCCTTTCTGAGCTCCTGTTTACTTTATATTTTTGCATTTCCAAAACATGGTTCTCTGAAGCGCTCTTCTGAGACCTGGCTTTGTAAGGGGAATTTACACTTCCTGCTGCTAAATTGTTGTTCTTGTTTTTACTGTGAGAAAACTGAAACCAAAGACTGGTGGTTATTTTCCAAGAACAATTCTGAATCTTAAATTTAGATTTTTTTTTAAACAATTGTCAACCTCTTTATTGCCCACATACTCTTATTAAAAATATGATCATCATTCTCATATCAGTCTCAGTTTTATGACCCAATCTGATTCCTGCTCATGGTTTTGTTTTAAATTGGTGAACTCCTTACTTTGAAGATCTAAAAAAAGCTATGCCAGGTTTATGGGATGAAGGGAACTAGCAAGAAGTGGCCAAAATAAGCGAACAGTTAAATAAAGCAATATTCTTTCTTGTACAATAAAATAGTAGAAAATCCAGCAGCAGGGATATGGTGACTGTACAGGAACTAAGTCACCTTTTTTTCTCAGAACACACTGTGGCAGGAAGGTGAAGGTAAGCCTCTGCATAGATTAAACATTGTCCAGCATAGCTTGAACATGGTGTAAAGTTTCGGTTCCTACAAGAGCAGTTGTGCTTCCATCATTACTGGGTCACAAGCCAGTGATGTGAGTGTTGGGTTCATGGAGTTTTTCTGAAGTTTTATCAAGCAAGGTAACATCTGCTGTGAACTTTTAGGGAGGTGGCTGAGTGTGTCAGTGCTGTCCAGTTTCCCTCACTGCCCTGAACCCAAATACATTCAGAACTGTGTGCAGCTGTATGTAGTAAGCAGTAGCATTTCTGCAGGATGTGTGTTCTCCACACTGCCTCCTCTGCTTCCAATGGCAGTTGCACAAAACCACAAAACAGGAATCTTGTCTAATTGAGAAGCCTCTGTTTGGCTGTGTGCTCAGCTTACCTGAGTGTACTTTTCGACCACCTTTAACAGCCAAGTGTAAACCATGTCATTGTATTATTATTTCTGTGTGTAAGAAAATAGTGCAGAACTTCACCAAACTCTTTTGGTAGATTGTGAATTTTTGTCACATCTAGCTTTATTAGTCTTCATATCAGAGATGTCTGCTTGTTGATGATGTTAGAGACTTGATCCAACTCAAGCATGTTATTTATTTGCAGATTTTCTCTTTTGTGGCTGTTCTTTGTGAAGAAATTGTGGACGATTGCATCACTTGTAGTGGACTTTACTTCTTTGAATTCGTAAGCTGCAGTGCCTTTCTTTTGAGCCTCCTGATTCTGTGTGTGTATTGCACTGATTTGTATGAATCACTGGGGGAAACTAAAGTGCAGAAACTGGTAAGAAAATTTTTTTTTTGAAAAACAAACCATTTCTTCTGAGTGCATAAAGTCTTCTGTGGAGTAAAAAGTCTATGCAAAATGAATCTCCTTTTCTTCTCCATGTAAAGGGTAGATTAAAGTATTTTGTAGTTTAAAAATGAGCCAACTTCGAGAGTTTATATTGACATGATTTTCAAAGTCAGCTACCTGCAGGATTTTAGGACTTGTGTGGAAAAGTCTTTCCACATTAATGCTTTGAATACTACAGCATAGCCATCGTGGATATGTATCTATATGGAATACAGTTTACCACCAGCATGGTGCTTGGAATTTATCAGTTTACACTATCTATTTTCCTACTGGGTGTAGACTACCTCCTTCTTGGCAGTAATCATAACTCATTATAGTTTATGGCTTTATACTTCAGAAGATCCAGCAGTGGGAGAAAGTTGCTCTGTAAAGTGAGTGGGAACATCATTCCATCTCACAAGTGTCCCTTCCTATCTGCCTTCAGAGCAAACAGTAGGGTCTTTATATGAGGGTACAGATAAGGGAGTGTAGTAAAAGGCTTGAATGAGCACATTTACTTACAGTTTTCTAATTTCCTAAATGTTTTACTTAGGGAATAAAGCTCATGGTTGTCCTGAGCTTGAATTTGTTTGTGAAAAATGTTAGATAAAATTAATTAAATACTTAAAAACAAAAATAGGGCAGATTCCTTTAAATAGCTGATAATGCTGTTTAAATAGCTGATAATGTTGAATGTCATTTGGAATGTAGTTGTAAAATGTATTTTCTGAAGCTTCCATTAGCATCAAAGTATCAAACATAAATTCATAGGCAGGTTAACTTAGCTGTTGTTATGATGTTTGTTCTTTTTGGGTAACCTATCTACAGTTAAATTATATATATTTTTATATATATATATTTGCAGAATTTTTGGGCTGTGCCAGTCATAGGTGCCTCGTTTCTGTTAGCATCAATAGTGTTTTCTGCAACCTGCTCTGGCTCTGCTGTTGAAAATGCTGCATGTGTAAGTCTTAAAATGGCAAGATTTACTTTGTGTTTATCTGGTATGTTAATTTCTCTGCCCTCTAAACTTCACTCAATTTGCAGAGAAGAAACTGGACAGGGAATAGAATTCAATGCACTGTGATGTTTTGGGAAGAATTAGCTATTTCAGACCTTCCAGAAACTTACCATAGGAAATCCAAAGAGCTGGCATTCCTCAGGGTTGCTGGAAAGCTCTGTGCACACTTGCAGCTCCCCACCTTTCTCCTTCTGCCTCGAATTTGTATTAGTTCCTGTCATCTCTTGCTGTTCAACACTGTCATCTCTTGAAGCTTGCCCAGTTCTCTGATAACCAGCTTCTGAAATTTCTGTTTTTCCTCAATTGTCCTTTCATGATGTCACCCCCTCACAAAGTCAAGAAATCCTGTCTTTTGCTTTTACAGAGCACATGTGGACAACACTGACTTGCACAGTTGCAATAAGATCAGCAGTTTCCTCAATGACAGAAATAGTAGAGCAACAGGGCATTCATCTCCTTGGGAACACTGAGGAGGCACTGAAGGGGCTTTTGGGATGCTGTAGATGTCATAATTCCCTAGTCATTTGAATACTTCTTTTGAGTAACCTTGCAACTGTGAACATGTGAGTTTAAAAAAATCAAATTCTTGAATGAGAAAAAATGATTTGGAAAAGAAAGCAAGATAATTTTGTTCCATGGGCAGCATCAGCTACTAGAGATACACACTTTTGTGTAGTAATCTTAAGTGATGTAGATCTATTTAGACCTAATAATTTGAGCATAAATCAGGTTTCAGCTTTGCTTTTTTTCTGGTGCAGGAGAAATAAAAACTACTGTGATTTAATACTTATTAATGTCAAATTACTTTGGTCCAAACCAATTGTGTAAAATTTAGGTAGAGTTAGAATAATGCATATATTTCTTTCCTTGTTTGAAAAAAGCTGCCTTCTCTTTACCACTTCTCAACTTGCCATGACTAGTAACGAAATGTCATTTGCAAAATGTCATTTCATTCTCCCTTGCTGACCCAGGCTCTGCAGATCTTCTCTTCTTTCACCTTCTGCATGTTATTCTTCTTCATTTACTCTCATTAATCAGCATCCCTCTTTTCAATAAATAGTCTGCTAATATGCCATGCTACTTTAATAACTGATTTTGGCAGTGAAACTAATATACTTCTACTATTAAAGGTTGATTAGAACACAGTATAAGGTTCACACTTGATTAAAAGAATGAAAACTGTAAAGTCTTCAGCAATGAATGTGCTATAATGATTTCTGATCTGTGTCTAATTTAAGTGGAAGTATCTATTTAAGGAGGACTTTAATCTTAATATATAAGCGTTATTAATGTATATAAAATGGTACAGCAAATCTCTCCAAACAATGTTAGGGTACTATTACTGTTTATGCATTGTAAAATCATGTATTTCTGTCACTTTCACAGGTATTTGGATTTTTTGCAACTTTTGCATTTGCAGCTGAATTTGGTATAGAGCTCTTTCTCAGGCGAAAACAAAACATTGCTGGACGCTCTGGAAATCCTGGTAACACTCCAAGAGCCACAGAAAATCAGCCATTGAATAAACGACGCTAACTTCCTGAAATGGTTTCTTTTTTTTTTTTTTCTTTTATTTTATTATTTTTTTGTTTTTAATTTGCGTAAACTGAAATGAACTTTAAGTGCACTTTAGGTAACAACTTCTGTTTCTTTGTTCGAATTGATTTTGTATGCATTGCTCATCACAAATTTTTTACGGATTCTTGGGTCAGGTAATGGTGTTGAGCATCATGTTCTAAGGCAACTGGTCCTGCCACCTGCTGGGGTGACAGGCACTAAAACACCTTGGGTCTAAACAGAGTAACTTCAGGACAGCAGTGTGCTGGTTTGATTTTAACAGAGCTGGCTAATAAAGGTTAATGCCTGAGGCATCAATTCTGAGCTATAGCCTAAAGATATTTCCTGGTTAAATGGACCAAATGCTTCTGTTGTGGGTTATAAATTAGTACAGCAGGATTAATTTTTGTACTTCCTGGTCAAACTGAATGTAAAAGGGATACCTAACTGGAACCTTGCAGGAATGTTTATCCTTAAATAGGGGGGTTTGGGTTGTTTTTACTACTTCTATATCTCAGTTTAATGGGGGGTGTAGGGGGTTTATGGGGAAGGTAATGTAAATGGTATATTAAGGAGACAGTTTTGCACCCCATGATTGTCAAAGTTTGGACTTGTATGCCAGAATCTTCTTTCAGATGGTTTTGAAAGCTGAAACTGAAAGTAACAGTTGCAGGTAGAAACGTGAAAAGCCAGCAGTGAGAGGAATAAGATAAAGAATAAATATTCACATGAAGCAATCCCAGAAGTAGCAATCAGTGTGAATGGGACAAACCTGACAGCATGTTGGTTCTACCATGGTGGATATTACTGGCAAGGTTAATAACATATGCAGCTTGTTTATGTATAGATAATGCTAAGTTTTGCCAGAATGGTTTTGAACCTCACCATTTCCTGTGTTTATAAATATGGCAGTAGCTTGAGACTCCTTGCTGCTGACTAGCTCAGTTGGTAAACAGGTAAATAAGCACTTGTCCCCTTGACTTGTTTTGCAAGCAATAGTCTGTAGGACTGCAAGGAATACTACTGATGGGACATGTATTGGACAAATGGCAGGTGTGTCAGACCAGATGTTGATGGCTGTAAAAGAAATGAAGTGGTGAAAAAGCATTTTTCTGATGTCTGAAGTAAAAGCAAGACTGCTACGCCTCTCTTAAGAGGAAAGCCTTCAAAAGCAGAGCAAAATTACTGTAAGCCAGGAGATGTTCCAAAATACCAAAGTAAATAAGAAAAAGCTGATTATGCAATAACAATTCTTGTTTGAATGTTTGAGACATTTGCCATGTCTCCCACGTGTTAACTGCATTTCTCTGATATCCCAGTCTGGTGTGTTCCTCATCCTGTAAGCTGTTGTGGCAGCACAGAGACCAAGCCCTGCAGAAACTGGCTGAGCTGTATTTGGGAAAGGAAGAGGAAGCTGTTTTAAGACAAAGGACTAATAGCAAGTCAAAGCTGTTTTCTTTTTCCATTGCAGCCACTTTCTGATGAGTGAGTTTGTCATATTCTCTCTCTCTATGGCCTGAGACTTAAGCCTAACACTGCACTTTGCTTGGAGGATGTAAGATTTTGCTGGGTAGTGTGAAGCACCAAGTTAAAGCTGTAGTTTGGTTTTAGAACTATGCATAGAAGAGATACTTTCCTTCATAGAATTTTCTGTGTTGTAAAGAAGAAATGCTCTTTGGACTGACTTTTTTTTTTCTCTATTTATTACTGTCTGTTTGCACTAAAACCTGATTTCAGTCAGCGCTTGCTGTAGCTGTCTCTGATAACTGGGTAGATTAGGTGTTTGGTTTACAAGCAGTGTTGCTGGTGATATAGAATATCCATAATGAGAAATTTCTCCTCCATGATCTGCAATGTCTTACTCTGGGGACCATGCCCATATAAGTAACATTCCAAAAGTCTTGTTTTGTTTTCTTTATTGACTAGAGTCCTACTGAATTTTTTTCCACACCAAAATGTCCATAGGCTTTAAATCTTCATCTGTAATTGGTAGCTGTGAATATAGTGTAAGAGCAACACTGCTGCTAAGTATTAATTAAGCAGTTCAGCACCGTGAATGGACTTTTATCTTGAGATAATTTTTTCTGTTATTTTTCTCAGCCTGAAGATAAGTTAATTGAGGTCTGGGTTTTGGTTGCTTTTTCTATAGGCTTTTCCCCATCTAAGTGATGTGTTACTGATGTCTATTCCTGGAGACACAGAAAGGGATCTGTAAAGTCATCTCCCAGCCTTGGCAGTTTACCTGGCAATAGTCTGTCACATAGTAGTTAAATACTAGGAGCAAGACACATCATGGTTATCAGTTTAAGGCAGTTGCTTCCAAACCAGCTGTTGGCTAACATACATGATGATGCCGTTAATCCTTGCACCTCATAAGGTGTTTTTGCTCTGTTTTAAAATAGTTGAGAAGCAGATTTGCATGTGTGTGTGCTGTTTTCTGCTTCTGTGAGGTTATTTTTTAAACGGCTTTATCACCTTCCTATAGCCTAGCTTTCCTTATCACTCCTAGCTCCTCTGCCCTCCCAGTCTAGGTTGGGGAGAGGCTTCCTTCCTGCAGTGACTGAGCAGACTGGTCTGCAGTCTTGACATGCCCCTTTGATGCCTCTGGTGTCAGGTGCTGGCTTTAAATGTCTGTCTCTTAATTAGCCTGATCCTAGAGAACACTGCTGGAGCTGGATTAAACGTCTGGTTCTGCAGGAGCTCTGTGTGTATGGCTGGATGTCTCTTACCCCTCGTGCTCTGTCAGCAAAGCCCTTTGCTTGTTTCCCAGCCTGCTTCTGATGAAATCACCCGACCTTATTTAAACCACCTATTTAAATTGCTTCCATTAAGGTGGCTGATTTTGGTTTAAGTGGATTAGGGATTGTTCAGGAGAGTGATGGGAGCTCTGGCAGAAGTGCTGTTAGATACAACTGCCTCAAATTTCTTCTGTTGGCAAAGTGAACATTTCTGTACATCATAACTGGTAGTAAAGCCTGTTGGAAAGAAGCAAAAATCACATGAAAATCACAGTGCCTTTGGTTGTGAGTATGGGAAGGAATTGTGCCTTACTGCCTGTGCCCTGTGCTTCAGAAGAGCAGGGAAGGGTTGTGGTCTGTTACAGGTGAGTTCTACCTTTGCACCTTCCAACCTGAAAGAGCAGTGAGTGATCTCATGCAATTCTCAGAGCTCAGCACAAGATGTTTTTGCATAATGGCTGTCATGGTGATCCTTGCTCAAATTTGTGCAATAAAATACCAAGCTTTCTGCACTGAAGGGAAATACTTAGTGAAATTTTTCTATAAATTTGTTCTATAAAATTGTAGCAAACCAAGATGCTGATAGTGCCTTTAAGATGGAAATTCATCTTTTTTTTAGTCTATTGCTGTAAACATAAGCAGCACTCTGAATATTAAATTTTATGCTGGACAGAGGTATATATCACTTTTAATACCATTAAGAATTAAAGCAGGATGATAATACATTCATTTTATATATATAAAGTAAGAATTTTATAGTTTTGTTTCCAGTGTTGCCTTGAATGTCCATGTAAATAATTTTTAAATGCTTAAATATTTTTATCATTCTAAACCTGTGACATTTTTTAATGCCTAATGTTTTTGTGATCTAAGGAACTTTATAAAATATTTTGTAATCATTTTTTTAAATAAAGGTTTAGTAAATAAGTGTTTCTTGTTTTTACTGCTATGATTTGGTGCTGCTATATAGTTCTCCCAAAGCCAGCCATAGGAAATAACATCATTCTTTGTTCCTGGTTTGGAGGAAAGAGCCTGCATTGTGTCTGCCTGTTCCTGGGGAAGAGGGTCCAACTGGCTGGAAATTCGCACTGGAAGTTCCCAGGAAAAAAGATCAGATAAGGTCAGTATTGCCCCAGCCAAGTAGTTTGCAGTAGCCTTTTACATGTGGTCTATAGTGTGAGAAGCATAATCCAGGTGCTGCTTCCTATTGTCTTGGTTACATGGAACTGAAAAAAATAAAGGAGCAGACTTGCTAAAGGAAGGAGCACAACCTAGCAAAAGGTGTTAAGAGTGAATAATTTATTTGTGTGTAGGCTAATGCAGGTCACTGACTTCCTTGGTTGAGGGAGAGCCGCTTGATCTTAAAAAAATTGTTTGGCTGATTGTCAGGGGTAGGGGGTAAGGAAAAGGAAGCAAACCTGCATGTTTTGCTTTCTGGCAGAGGAGCACTTCGTTGTTTCATAATCCTACAGATTACTTATTACCTGGTGGTCATCTTGTACACAGGAGGAGAATGATGCTTCCTTCATTGTTGGCACAAAAACTGGAATGCCACAGTAGGCTTTATTTTATAACATGGAAAGATGAGATCATTTTAAAGATGAAATTGCCTCGTTGATGAAGTTGCCAGAGATGAGTGTAATCGTAAGGAGTCAAAAGGGAAAAGGGTCTCAAATGCTTTTAATTACCTAGATGCAGGAAAATGTTCACGGCAAAATGTTGTATTAGAAAGGTATGTCACTGGTGGATTTTACACCATGAGAAAATAACTCAGAAATACTAGATATAATAATTTGAAGCGTGACCACACAGTTTAAGTCATGCTATTGCTAGAATCACGACAACCCCATTCTCAGGAGCATAATCCAAATTGGTTCACTGTAAATGACCAGAATGTAGTGCAGCGGCGCAGAACATGGGCTGGTAGCACACAGCTTTCCTTTGTTAGTGCACAGGCACCACCTGGTCACTCTGTCTGTCCATCCCTCCGTCAAGGCACAGATGTGTTTCCTTGCTTTGGGATGGCTTTTGTCCTTACAGTGAGGAGCAGGACCTGCTCCCTCACACAGCTGCGGTCATGCAGGAGCCAAGCAAGGGTCACTGCTTGGCTGGGTTTTGGGTGTGGCTCCCCCTTGGATTCGGAATGGCTATTTCTTAGCCTGTGGAGGGAAGCACAGGGAAAGGCAGAATGTATTTTGCATTGTTAATGCCGTCTGCACAGGACCCTGTCGAGAAGCTGCAGGAGGGAAGGTTGTCCACAAGAGGGCAAAGATGATCCTGGGATTGAAATTATTTGGTCTGAAGGACTCCATCCTCTTCCTGCCTGTATTTCCCGTGGGGTTGAAGCCCTCATGTCCCTCTGTTGTCAGTGTGTTATAAATTGAACTGTGCATTTTAGGGATACTCTTTCCATTAATTTTCTTATTTCTTAATATGTAGCTTGAAGGCTTTTTGACAATACAATCTCATCAGTATTGTTTCAAGGAGATACTTTGCCTGAGCAGTTTGAAAGGGTTTTATGTGCAATACTTGTGTTTTGTAACCTGCCAATAAATGTTTTTAAAAATTCAAGTGGAGTTTCAGCTGCATGACAACACCTGCCCTTAAAACACTGCACTGAAGTCTCAGAGAACTTTGTGGTCTGTACTGTGCTGTGGTTTTCAATTAAAGGTCTGGATCACAGGTAGGGGGGGAATGGAGTGGGGCATACCTGTGCATTTCCTGGACTCTCGAGAAGTTAAATGAGGGAAGCTTATTATCCAAAAATGCAAATTATGCATGCTGGAAAAAAAATAGGGCTCACAAGCAGACATATTGGCAACCACAGCTGTAAAGCATGCCAGACGGGACTTCTTGCAATTCCAGTCCTCTCCAGGCATCCCAGTGAAACTTGCTTTGACCAGCCCACGTGCCCTGATCACTTACTCAGTTCCTTTCTCATGACCTATTATCTCTTGGCTGAATTATTAGTGGGAAAAGAAACCAGACTTGGCTGTTTTGAAGTTGGCAAGTCCTGAGGTGAGAGTCAGGCTTCACGAGGAGGCGACAGCACAAGCACAGTCTTCTGCAGCATGACACATATGCAGCCAGATGGGGACAGCAAATCCCCAGTCAGGTATGCACTGCTAGATGTGCTGCACAGAGGCAGGCACTATTGTGCAGTGCTGAGCTTGGAGTGTATGTCAGAGCTCTCTTTTTAGTCCTCAGTTGGACTTACAGGAAGCACAACATGGTAAGACAAAAAGGATGACAAGTTTTCTGTTACCATATGCTCTACCCTTCCTTAGAGAATGGAGCAATGTTGCTCAAAATAAGGCAAGTCTGTCTGCACTACAGCCCTCCTTTTAACTACTTCCTTTGCACCAGCTGTTCCTCTCCCAGAAATATCAGTGCAGTCTGAAATCTCTGCTCATGTTGAGCTCTAGGTAAGGAAGGGACAGTTACTTAATTGTTCTGTGGTCTCTGCATTCCACTAACCAAAGGTGTGGAGCTGCTATCCTGATGTGAGCAGCAAGGCATCCTCAGCAAGGAGAACAGACTCATCACTCCTATTTTCACTAACACCCATTTTCAGTCTCCTTTGCCTGCCTGCTCAGTTTCAAATGCTTCAGAGCCCTGGGTTTTGATACATTCCTTAAGCCCTGCTTCCCATTCCTGTACCTCAAACCTGAACTAAACCTCCCTATCAGTGCAACTCATTGCAGCAAGAGCTTTGGCTAAATCTCTGCCTGCTAGTTTCTCAAAACAGCTGGGATAAAGAGGCTGTGGAGGCCTTTCTGAGAGGGTACAATACAGCTCTAGAAACAACTGGCTCATTAATGTAAGCCTGTTTTCTGCCTCATCGTCCTTTTGCTCAGAAAGGCTTGTTTTATGAATGAACCAATGTTGTCCTTGACTTGATACAGTTTTTTTTTTTAATTGTAAACGCTTGTTTCTGGCAATTGTGCCTCTCATTTGAGGGTAACAAGGGCATAATTATTCAGCTCTCATGCATCACAAACTGCTGAGCATGAGGTATTAATGGAGTGCTTTGCTGCCACCATAGCTTAATAGCTACAGCTGCAGCATTGTGCTCTTGTTTGGCAGGGGTTCATGGAAAAGGGGAATGCAGATCATTAAGCTTTATGTTAAGAGTGATTTACAGATGTAGCAATAACAGTAGACTATGCTAGACAGACAAAGCACTTCTGATGTAAAAGGAGCTGCTCTAGCAGCAGAGCTGTAATTCATGGTTGTACATGGTGGTACAAAGCCCCCAGCACCAGTCCACCTCATATAACCCCCTATAATGACAATAAAGGAAAGTTGTGTTAGTGTAATTGTGTGTGTGATGGCAGGGGGAGGAGGGGAATCATACGCTACCATCACAGCTGGCTTGCAGATGTAATAGAAGGAAGCTGCAAATGGGTGCTTTTGGCTAGCTTTGGCTTTGAGGTGGTATCAAACCCTTAGCCTGGTCCCTTCCCATCCACCCAGCTACAGCACCAGCTCTGTTACGTGCTGAGATACAAGTACTAGAATTAAGAGATGAGTGTTGCCCCAGCTGCACATGGGAAGGTAAAAGCTGTGTCTCCTCAGCTCTACCCTGAGATGTTCCAGCTGACAGGCCAAGCTGCATTGGTAGCTGATGGAGGAAGAGGCACATCTAGAGGGTGAATCAGAGGGGAAGGGTAACTCCTGCACTTTGACTTGCTGCTATGACTCACTCTTGCCCTTCTCTTCCTTCATCGGACATGCAGGGGAGAGTGGCTGAGTATTAAGGCTAGTCCCATGCAAATGGTCTGCAAGATACTCTGTGCTTTTTCCTGGGACAATGATATTTACTCTCTTTGAGCTATAAAAATAGTGCAGAATGAGTGCTGTCTCTAATTTCCTAGTCTGACCTCTTATGCCAAAGGGTTATATGCCTCAAGTCTACACCTGTGGAGTTTTCTTCCCCACATTCCAGTTCCTTCTTGTTACAATTCCTCCTGTGCTAAGAGGGCTGCCTGTGTTGCTCTTCCTACACAACTGCAAACATGTAAGAAAAGAACAAGTGGTTCAGACATACTTAATTTAGCAATGACTCCCCATTAGTGGCCTGGGGATATTCCCCTCTTTGGGGAGGAATGCCCCACCACCCCGCATAGCTGCCACATCATTCACACACATGCCAGCTCTGCCTCAAGAACTGGTGTGTTCTTGTCTTTCTGGGAGCCCCTTCAGCACCCACAGAAACACACAGGTGCTTCCTTCACCCCCACACAGGACTGCTTTTCTACACAAACCCACACATGCAAGCACAGAGCACTCAGCCTGCTCCTTCCCCCCTTCCCAGGTGCTTGGCTTGCTGCGCAGTTGCCTTCCCACCTTTGCATGGCCCCAGCTGTCCAGAGTCCCCTGAGAGAATGGCTCTGAAGTGACAGATGTGACAGTGCCTCTGTGCACCAGGCAGGGCCAAAATCATTGCAGGGACGGGCAGAGTAACCTGGGGGCTTTTGCAGCACCAAGTGTTGGCACCAGGACACCTGGGCATTCCTGGGTTACATTGCACTGCAGGCAGAACTTCTTGTCACCTGAGGAGGGCAGGACTGCTGCTCTTTGGCTTAGGCCTTAGAGGTTGCACTTTATTCCTTTCAAATGGTTGCTTTGTGTGTTGCTGTTACTCTAGGTCTGCAAACATCTAAAGTGCAATAGATGAAATTTACACTATCTTGGGCACTCTGAATTCAACTCAGTCCAAACCAGGATTATCAAAAATTAATTTTAGTTGAAGCAAATTTATCTGTGCCCTCATTCTTTTCTTCTGCTTCAAAAGTTCAGGCCCTTATGGCTGGCTAGTGCTCTGAAGGACACACTTCACTCAAACACATCTCACCTGAGAGCCAGCATTTACCCAGTGACAAAACTGCTTTTGAAAATACTAACATGCCTTTCTGTAATGCTGTAGTTCAGCAATATGGAAAAACCAGGTGCTGCTGGAGGTGGTGTTATGCTCAGGAAGCGATACAAAAATATTAATCCAAGGAACATCACTGTTGTGAGCTGTTCCCTCAGGAAAGGTCGGGTAGTGCTGCTACTCTGCACTGACCCCCTCATTTTAGCTCCTTCATCTGCACTTTCTCTTCCAGCTCTGTCCTCATTCCTCACCATCACTACACAAAAAGCCAAGGTCCCTCACAGCCTCCTTTTCATGAGCCCTCCCTGTCATACTATTGTCCCCTGCAGTACATTACAAGCAGCCACAGTCAAATTGGGCCTTTCACTATACAGCGCTGGAATCTTAAAGCCAAGTTTTCACAGCACTAAGCCAGAACAATGCCAAGGATTTTGGTATCTACATTCTGCCTCCCTGTAAAGCTGAAAGCTCATCTTGGCAGCCACCTCATCCCTGAGGCAGGAAACTCCTGTGATGCTGCAACTCTTTTAATGATTGTTTGCTTCTTCTTCCTTTTTTTTTTTTTTTTCCCCCCCCTAATTTTCAATCTTCCTATCTGTGAAGTGCTGCTTCTGGGCATGGCCAGACAGCTTCACTTTCACTGTTAGAACAGGAAGAGGTTTGGTAAAGGGCAAAAAGCAAACTTTTTTTTGCCAACTGCCTCAAGGCAGAGGGACTGGTTCAGGCAGGTGATGAGAGCTTGTTTGATCCTTAATAAATTGGCAAGTCATTTACACAGTAGAACGGTAGAGATATGAGATAACAAGAGGATAAATCATCAGTTAATTAGAAATATGGCCCCTTTATTATTTCATGCAAGCTCTGGGATGGTGGGAACCCACTGTTTGTTGATCAGTCCCTAGTAACAAACACTCATGTGCATTTGCCATATTGGCCGTGAGAAACCATCGTGCTGACCCAGGGGACCAGCTGAGGCTGATGGACTGGGCTGAGGGACAGGCAGAACAGAAATAAACTCTGGAGCAGCCTGCTGTGGGTAATCAGTGACCTCTAGAAAGGACATAATTCTTTTCCTATTTTCCAGCTGCCGTTGTGCTGGAAAAAAGTAATTGTTCTTCTCCAGGAGAGGAAGGTAACAAGCACTAGTGCCATTTTCTGACCTGCTCCCATGTAGCAGGGTTAAACAAGCCCTGGGACCAGAGACTGGAACCAAGAGCCACCTGTTCCCAACAGGATGGCCTCCCAAGTGTGCAGCCCTGTGTGTCTGAAGAGGAGTGAAAAGCCAAGGACATGGCACTTGCCCTTGCTCCAGTGTGAAATTTCAAACAGCCCAAACAGGTGGATTGCTTAAGAGCACCCAAGAGCTTTGTGGTGAGGGCTCTCTCCTGCCACCTGGGTGTAAATCTCGCAGGCAGAAACAACAGGATATGGGCCTCCCTTTCTCTGGTACCCACTTCTCCCTGGCTCACACAACCAGCAGCAGCTCCAGGATGTCCAGCAGAGCCCAGTGATAAGTAAATCCAGCTTTCCTTGGCTTTCTGATGGCACCCAGTCCAAAAGCAGGTCCATACTTTGCCCAAGCTGCAGGAATGGCCAAGGCCCCTGGCCAGCACATGGCCTCAGCAGCACCATGTGGCTCCATGCTGTCTGTAAGCACTGTGGAGCCCACAGGAATTTTAAGTTAAACAGAGCAGAGCATATGGCAATTGATGCCATGTTCCACAACCTGTGGTCAACCTTGTGCATGCCCCCCAGCTTTAGCAGAACAGGAAAATCCCAGACACAGGGTATAAAGTGCAGAGACTTCTCTAAAGAGACTTCTCTGTCACTCCAGGCAGATCTGCCCTTTAATAACCAGCACAGCCAGAAACTGTTAAAATCTGCCACTTCTGTTAGTGCACAAGGTGCTCACATTAGTGCACAAGGTGCTCACATGAGTTCCTCCCCTCATAGGCTTTCTACCTGAAAAGGTTTGAGCCTGATCTTCCTTCTCTCCTGCCCCTTTTTGTCCTAGTAAGTTCCTAATCCTCTTCCATGGAGCATCACTCGACACCCCACCACCACACATACACTTCCTTACAAGTTATCATTATCCTGGTCTCCTGCCTACCCCCTTTAAACCCCACAGTGAACTGTTTCCAAACATTTCCAAACTTTTCCAAATTCTTAGCAATAGAAAAAGTGTGCAAGTTATGCAGGTCACATAATCTGCACTGTCTTCATCCAGCACTGTGGTCCTCAAGCTTTTCAAAGCCACTCTTCCTCTTTTTAAAAATGTTTCATTTCCCCTTCTCATTCTTCTGGTTTCTATCTGACAAAGGCACTATTCACTCTCCAGCTTATCTGAAAGCCCCCAGAGCTCAAACATGAGGTTTCAGTTTTTTCACAGTATGAAACTGTTTGTACTACCAATTTTCTTCTCCCAACATTTACATTTTAATTTTTCAGTAAAAACTGAATCCCAAATTCTGTGTTAGCTCAAAGGATAAACTACACTCATCTTGGAGCTGAAGAGGATGGACAACGTTTGGGTGGGCTGGTTGGAGACCAGCACATCCAAACACAACAGCAGGGAACAGGTTTTTCTGTGGCTCTTACCTATTGTCATCCAGTTACAGGATGTATTCTGATACTCGTCTGAGAGGAAGCCACTGTTGTAGTGGAGGAAGGAAAAAAATGACCAGGACACAGTCTGATTCTCCACATCACCCAAATAGCTAACGGAGTTTATTTCTAAAACAGCTGGAATCCTATATTTGACAAAGTTGCAGACAGATGGAGCTTTCAGAACCAGGTTGACACTGAAGGAAACTTAAAACACTTTTGCTGGCAGAGGTACAGCAGAGAGGTGTCGAATTCCCTGCCAGACGGAGCTGTCATTCAACGACCCCCGGTGGAGCTGGTGATAACAGAAAATCTGTGCTTTTCTTGGTAGACATGCTTCACAAGGAGGATTTGGGGAAAGCAAGGAAACTTTGGCAGCAGAGATGTCAGCCTTCCAGCCTGAGAGCATCCTGATTAGGAGCATCTGGTAGGTCTATGGACCCAGCACTGTCACAGCAGCCAAAGCTGCAGGAATATTTTAGCCCTGTCAGTAGGCACAAAACCCAAAAGGGAACTGGTAACTTACATCTCTTGATCCAGTATAAGCAAGTACACTTACAGCAAAATATATTCTTTGGACGATCACAGAACACAGTCCAGAAATTCTTTGGTTGTTAGACTGCATGAAATTCTCCTTGACTTTTTTTTTTCTCCATATGGTGACAGGTGACAGAGTGATGTGAGAGGCTGAGAAAAAAAAAACTAGTATAGTGCCAGGAGAGGGGGCATGGTTCCAGGAGAAGGTGGAAACAGCTTTTTTCTGCAGAGCAAGCTCAGGCTCCAACCCCAGTCCTTAGCAGGTGCTTCTCCCCACTGCCACCGCAGCGCTGAGGTCTCAGCTGCATTCACACTGTCTGCAGCAGAACACTGGCTTGCCACAGGATTGCCAAGTGGGTTTAAAGCTTGTGGGAAGGTTCCTACTGTCAATCTGAGGTGATGGAGAAATAACACAGTCTTTTTCTTCTAGGGGAACAGGAGAGATTGTATCCTTAAACATCTGTCGTATCAGTCCAAATTAGTCAGAGCACTGGTTTCCAAAAACTGTAAATTCAGTCTTGGCAGGAGGACTGGTGATCAAGCAGCCCTGTTGCAAAAAACTGGACATGCGCTTGTGTGCATGTGTGTGTGTGTGTGTGAGTACCTTCTTCTGCAGGTATTTTCACTCAAAGTGCCCAGAGTGAAGTCCCTTGTCACATAAGGCCATTTGAGTGGTCCCCTGCTGGTAGTGCAAGGAAGGCTGAGCTCTCACTGACACTGCTGACAGTGGATTCCCAGCTGAGAACATTTGTTCTCTTAAGCCAGAGAGCCTTTGAGCCATGCTCAGTTCTGCTTGTTAAAAAGAAAAAAAAGGGCTCATGCCTGACTAAACACAAAACATGCCATCTGAAGGTAGGGGGCAGAAGTTGAACATTGTAAAAAAATAAGAAATAGCCAATATGAAATTAGTAATAATATACCTGCCCAATATATGATTTATTTGAATAATCCTCTATATTAATGTTGAAGTACTTTATCTTGGAGTGAATGTATGTACCTTCATCAACTAAAAAAATTATTTTGTGCTTTCAAATTGTTTCCTGCTCTGTGTTGCTCTAAGTAGGGCTCTTTTGAAAAGGAATAGCAAAAAGAATTGCAGAAACTGTGCACCATGAGGAGGTGGATTCTTACCTCATCAAGTTACCTATTTAGTTATTTTCATTTACTTGCTCAAAAATTTTGACGTTTTAGCAGTTGGCCAATTCTCTGTTGTCAGAGTTAAAAATAAACTCTAAATAAAGATACATATATTTGGATAGAAAAAAAAGGTGGTAACAAATAGCAATATATATTGACCTGCCATGAGGCACAGAAAGTATTTTCTGAGAGAACTATTAAATTACTTAGCAGTATTGATGCAGAATTTCAGACAAATAGAAAAATACATAGCAGGCCAGAAAATGCTTTTTGCTCCAGTCTGTCCCTGGTAAACTGTATAAAGCCAACTTCTGCTGCACCATCATGCAGCTGACAGCATAAACCAAGCTCTACTTCCCAGCTAGACATGAAAGGAGAAGCACCAAGGAGGAAGAGAGGCCCATGCTTCTTTTTTTCCTGCAAAGAATTCCCAGCTCACCAGAGATGAATTGCAAAATAAAAGACAAAGGTGCCACAAAGGTTTTGTCTCAGCACTGAAGTTACATAGAATTTCATGATGATACCAGGTTGGACAAAACTGAACTATTTTGTCTGTCCAGGCTCTGGGCAGAGTCCCCAGGAGCATAGATTCCAGCTGAGGCAGAGGAAGTGACAAAACCACATAGAAGAGAGAGAAAGAAGCACATTGTTCCATTCACAATGGGCTTTCCATAAACACTTAAGATTACAAAGCGAATAATTTATAGCAAAGGCATAGAAATTTTCTACAGAAGTGGTCTTACTATGAAAAAGAGGGAAAAAAAGACCCCATAAAATATTAAATGTATGTTCTTGAGTACATATTTTCCTGTATTTGGCAAGGGAATTTTTAACAAATAATCTTTGATTGTTAAAAATTCATGGAGAAAATCCCCAATTTCATTGTGTACTGTTGGGGCTAGGAGGGAGTGTTTGCAGTGATGTTTTCAAGTTGCAGTTCACAATTTTTGATGCTGGCTGAGCTAATGTTAGAAAAAGTCCACAGTTCTGATAGAAAGAGGTAACAAAGGCTTGGGTCAGCTTATCCAGGCACAAATTAGTTTGTAACTGTTCCTTTGTTAAACGTTTAATCCTTGGAAGAATCAGGTAGGAATTTGCAGGATTCCCCTTGTGTAAACAGATGGAGGAAATCAGAAGGAATTTTTCCATCCCCCTGAAAGGAGACCCAAATGACTGTCCAAATGAGTTTTAAATACACTTATTGCAAATAGCTGGAAACAGCCACAGCCCATCTTGAGAGACTGAAGTTGTCGTTCTCCAAAACAAGCAGGTTCCCCATTATAAACTTCTTTGGGTGGGGGGAGGTAGGGGGAGCAAGAAAACTTTGGTTCACAACATTGTTTTGCATAGGCATTCAAGTAGATCTTCCAAAGTTACCAGCTTGTCCAGGCTAGTAACAAAATACCCACGGCTCTCTCCTCAGTAGTGGACACTCCTCTTTGGTATCCTGTTTTGTAAGGCAGATGTCTTGCACAGGTGATGGAGTCACACAGAGGCATCTTTGAAAAGGAAGACATTGTCACTTGTGTTGCCACAAACAAATTCATCCAATTTACTAAGCAACACACTGGAAACCATTTGGTTAGGGGTGGGGGAGGGAGAAAAAAAAGCATTGCTATGTTTACTATTTGCTGGAAGCAAGTTATTTTGCTCTTGTAGTTATTTGTTAACAGCTGTCAGTAGCTGTGATAATGTCTGTGATGACAGAAAATTGGGAATTATTGCTTTCTGAGTAATTCTGAGTCACAACAACCAGGGAATTAATAAATCCTTCCAGGTAGACACAGCCCTGTGCCAGAAAATATAAATATTAATTTTGGGAAGCATTCTGGCAGTCGCTAAGCACGATACTTACTTGTTGACTGTGTGATGCACGAAACCTTGTAGGATGACCACATGCTTATAACACAAAGTATTGTAGCCAGGAACCCGAAAGTCTGGATGAGAAAACAAACAAACCACAAATAATTTTGGAGCATGAGATGACACATATTCCATGCATGTATGGGCACTTTTGTATATTCAGCTACACATTTTATGGGATTAACAGACCCAAAAAAGAGCGGTTTTTTTTATTCCGTTCTGCCAAAAGACTAAAAAACCCCAAAGTTTCTGTAGTATAATAACAGCTTATGTCTTGTCAAGCCTGAAAGATAGACTGAGAGTTATACACAAGGAGGGAGAAAAAGCTGGACAGCAGCATGGAGTGTCAACTTCTAAACCTGTCACTAGAATTCTGCAAGAAAGAAAAGTCTGTTTCTAGCACCTCTGATTACTGCTCTTTTACTGCCCCATTCAAACAAGTCTTTCCCTGCTGTCTGCCAAATAAACAAGTCATGTAGGTCTTCTAATCTGTTTGCATCATCAGACTAAGTTTCTGAAAGTAACTCTTTATTCCGGAGGAGTGGTATTTCAGGGCCTGCTGCTGTGAAAATACTGTCACCCACACTTGGAAGTCATGCCTCTCTCTCTTTAAAGCCTTCCAGCCAAGAGAGGCAGAGAGCACCTGCCAGAAATCAGCTTAGAGTCCCAGTGGGTTTTAGTTCAGGACAAATTATCTTGAACAGGGCTCTGTTCAGGAGCAAGAAGAGTTGAAAGCTGAACAGGAAGGTAAAATCCTTTAGGTAACTTCCAGCTGCTACAACAGTCTTTTGTCAAAAGTTCACTGTCCTAATTCTTTACCTAATAAAATTAGTTCCTATGAGCTAAAGCCTTTTGTTTCAATGCTCTGGCAGGACAAATATCAACTTGTGTGGCGAGTCCAGCATCTGACAACAAAATATTTTCGTTGGCCCTGTGTTACAGAACATTCACTGAAATTAGCTGGAAGGTTGTTCACCCAACCCAGACACAAGTAAGAAAACAGAGGCAGGAGTGATAGATACATTGCAAATTTAAAAGTATCAAGGCTAATAAAAGCAGCCTTACCGCTCCAGCCACAAGCCCAGTTATATTGTAACTCTTGGCTGCTGCTACAATGGATCCAATAAGAAGCAGAATTGTTCCAATTAAGTAATGAAGAAACTCCTGAAAAGACAAGCACAGCCTTCATCAGAAGAGAAACTTATCTGGAAAGCATTTTGATATGCCTCAGAAAGAAAATAAATTGGCAGAGATGACTCAAACACGCAAACCCAGAGGACAAAACATAGTCAAAAAGAAAAAAGAGAACAAAACAAACAAAAAAAGCAAAGCAAAACAAAGCAAAAACTCCAAACCTAGCAACTCACCTTGTGAGTGGATTTCATACCGAACCTCAGTTTCTGTTCAAAAAAGAACAGTTTGGGTCTAGTAATACTACTGGAATAGGATTTACTTACTGGATATTGGATGCCATCCATTCAATTCAGCAAGGAACATTACTTCATTGCATCAAGTATGCACCTTACTTAAAGAGATGGTTCTGGAGGAAGGAAGGACCCTTAAGGAAATATTTCTCTAGCCTATATGAAATGGCATAAGTGGAAAACCAAATGCTCCTACTGATGATAATCTTAGAAAGTATGCACTGGATCTACTGCTGCACTTACTAAAAACTTACATCACCCGAGACTGAAAACCACCAGGAAGGGAGGGAAGCCACAAAAAGGACAGCTGCAGTAAAACATGATGCCATGGGGTTTTCTGAGAGAGGACCAAGGCACTACACTTAAACTCTTCTCTGGTGTGATAAGTATTGACTTTTTTTGATAAAAAGTCAATCTTACCTTTTTACAAGCAGGAGTATCTGTGGATTTTGATTTTGAATCTTCACAAAGCTTATGACAATCAGTACAGGTATTTGCACACTGAACATGGGTTGTTTCTTGTGCATGGTGGGGTGGGGCAGGTGGAAGCAGGGTATCTGCTTTCTTTATCTGCATTGCCCTACCAGCATGAGCCAAGCAAATAGAAGGGAGAGATTCTGTCTCAAACCAGAAGATAGAATATAGTCCCAAAAGAAAATTGTCCATGGAAAGCCCAGAAAATGAACAGTCTACCACTACCATATCAGTTTCACTCTGCTTGGGTGTTAAAAAGAGCTGAGGAGGACTTTTTCTGTAAAGTAGGCTCCGAGACCACAAGTTACTTTCCTAATTTGTAAACTTGTTTCAGGTAATCAAAATCTCAACCCTTGCATTTGCCAGAATAAATCATACGCATAAGGAGGCTTCTCTGAGTAGCCCGTGACGCAGCAGGCAAATGGGACATGCCATTGCCTCCTTAGAGACATCAAATAAAGCAGTGTACACAGGCTACTACTTTAGAGGAATCCAAGGGATGGGCAAAGCTGCAACAGGGTCATCAAAGGCCACATTATGTGGAGAACCAACCCCCAGCAGGGCCGGAAGAGTGCCCCTCTGGAGAAATGCTTCCAAGCTTTAAAAGGTGTCAGCAATGAACAACCTCTTGAACCACTTCAGCTTTACTGGCTGCAAAACACGCCCCTGATTGCAATGTAAAGATCCTGCCAGGAAACTCATCCAAATGCTAGCTGGAGTTTCCTAGACTCTCTCACATGTCTTCCTCTTCAGTTCTAAAGATACTTATATGTGACTGAAAATGAGGTTGTTTGTTTTGTAACAGAGCAGCAATGTTCAAGCATCACATCCTATAAAGCTTTCTGAAGCTGAGCAGCCACAAACTTCAGTGCCTTAAACTCTGGAACACTGCGGAATAATTAAACACACAACAACAAC
The DNA here is from genome assembly GCA_013397195.1 of Hylia prasina. NCBI lineage: Eukaryota > Metazoa > Chordata > Aves > Passeriformes > Sylviidae > Hylia > Hylia prasina. The sequence goes on from VYXD01007801.1 coordinate 738,613, forward strand.
AACAACAACAACAATAACAAAAAGCAAACACAACCCTGACCCCCCCAAAACAACAACAAAATAACCCCCAAAACCCAAACCAACAAACAAAAAAGACCAAACAAAAAAACCCAACCAAAACCACAAAAGCAGCCCATGCAGAGGCAAAAATAACATAGTCCTGTTACAGCAATGCACACATTAAATGCTGCACTGCAAAACTGTCATTTATTAAACTGTCATCATATCAACTTCACTCCTTTATTTTAATCCCTGCATTTGTATTATCTCTAGATAAATAAATACCTTTAGAATCAGATAGTGGTGGCACACCTTGGAAAAAAAAAAAGTCTAACCATATTCTTCAGCTAAAAAGAAAAAGAAAATTAAAATCTTCCCTCTGGATGGATGGACAAACTGAAATCTTGGATCTGTAAATTATTACATAGCTTCCATAAACCACCACCACCCTACCACTTTCTTGGGTTTCAGAATTCCTGTCTATCTCTTCAGCTGTCTTTCTCCACTCCTTTGGTCCTTCTTCAGTAGAACTAACATATGTAAGGGAGGCATGTTCTAAGAGGTTGCTAAAATCCATCATCCCACACTAGGATGCAGAACTGTTCTGTTAGCTGACCTGAGCTGGAGCTACTGAGGAAGTTCAGGTCTCACATTTTTCGATGCTGCCTGTTGGTTCTCTGCTAGGATATGAGAGATGGATGTGTATGGGAAATGCAGGAATGAGGCAGGAACATCCTGCAGGATATCCCAGGAATGGCCAGGCTATGGCAATCAGGCCAAGGCTCCTATTTTTTGCTATTGTTTAAGTTATCTAAAACCCTACCAAAAAGAGGCACATCTGATTTAAATAGCACTCACAGGCTTTATTTTGGGACAGGATGTAGTACATGAATTCTAATGCTATGATTTGGTACTTTAGCAATCCCTGAGCTGCTATAAATGACCTGAGCTACGACTCATCTGCTGAAGGCTTGATGATCAGTAGCTTCCTTTCGATTGTCTCTTAATAAAATTATGGCCTTCCATACAGTAAATCTAGATTTATGTCTGTGTAAAGGAGGGCAGAATCAAAACCAAATCAGCTGAAAATCTTACAGTTACAGAATCTGCTGAACTGAATACAAGGAACAAAAGGATTTGCATACTAGGCAAAAAAGAACTGAGTGAACGACAGCCTGCCTTTGTGAGACAGCACAAGGGAAGGGGCTGAGAAAGTGAGACATCAACCCCCAAGAGAGGAGAGGAGCCCAGGCTTACCGCGAGTGGCCAGCTAACACAAGTCAGCTTCCTGTAGACTCTGAAAATGTGCATGACGTAGAAGAACAAAATCATAACCAAGTCGCACATGGTGACAATCTGAAAGAAGCTGTATGCACTGTAATCTGTCCACGGAGAATTATTTACGCTGATGAATCCAATCAGCAGTGAGATCTGGAAGACAAAAGGCACGTTCAAGGTTTTCACTGTGGTGCTCAGAGGGTCGTGGAGATGATTTTAAGCACAACAAAATGGCCCTTAGAAGACAAATATCTAATGTAAATGGGATGGTCCCAGCAAAATGGAGGACAAAGTAACGAGCATGATAATGAGATTTTGTAATTAGTTGATAAATGAGCTTTAGCAACCATTAGGACTGGGGAAAGGGGCAATGGCCAGAAGGAAAGCAGCAGTTTCAGCCTGAAGAACCCAACTTGAAGATGTCTCTATGTACAACAGAAGATGTCTCAAATAGAGAAATGGAACTGAATGCCTGGAGTTGCACCAGTGACTGAAGAATTTGAACTCCAGAGACTTTCAGGAGTTCACTGAAAGCTGTGAAAATGGAGGTGTCCATGAACACATCCACCTTCACTTTCACTCAGTGACGTTTCTCACATGCAAAATCAGAGGACCTGAGCTAACAGTTTTACTCTTCCTTTTCTGCCACCTACAGAGCGGAATTATTAGGAGACTGTAAGGCAGTATCAGAGTAAATAATATGTTGGGAGGAACTGATTTAATTCACCTCACCCCCAAAATTTTTACAAGTTAACACTGCCACATAAAACTGTAAAACTTTATTGTACAACTTCTTTCAGCTGTCGGCTTGCTAAGGTCAAAAGCTATTTCCTTTTTTTTCTTTAATCTAAAGCTACTTGTTTATTTTATTAATCTTGCTGCTTCCACCAGCCTGGCTAACCTGGGTGATCAAAATAAATCTACTAAGAATATATACTAAAATATATTTTTATTACAGACTCAGTCAATGCATGCTTTCAGCCACTGTAATTTTTAATTCATTTGAAGTCAGCCAGAAGCTGTAATGATTCACATTTAAGTGTTTCTCCTAGACATTAAAAAACTACCTGAGGAAGCCAGCACTTCAAGACTGCACCATCTTTTCCTGCACACTCATCTTCCAAACTCCTAACCAACTGCATTCATTATCAGAATAATTTCCTTAAGATTAAAAGGGAAAAAAAAACAAACACCCCAACGCCCAAACAACATAGCTTAGATTCTCCCCAAGTGTTAGCCAAGTTTCACCTGCTCAGTTCTAAGTGGACAGGCTAAATATATGCACATACAAAGGCAACCAAAAGGTAATAAAATACAACACAACAGTCTGTATGTAAAAACTTCACAAGGAGCCGTCACCTTCACCAAACTCCATCCAAACAGCCACAATCAATGCCTTGACAGTGAACCACCTCAAAACGGTGGCTTCAAAGAAAAAAGTCAGTGCTCTAGATTCTTTCCCACACAAGTGGCTAAGCTGTTGTCAGACCTGGTCCAGCTCCATTACTTTTACTGTGGCACTCCAAGGAGGTGATATTAGCCCTGCAAGTGATGCCCTGCTCTCTTAATCTTAATGTCAGTTAAGCAGAGTCATCTGACTTAGCCTTTGAATAACCTGAACAATCAGAAGGAGACAATTTACCCTATAATCCAGAAGAAACACTCTAAGTGATGCAAGACACAGCTATTATTTCCATAATTGAAAACTAAATTTAATGAAATTTTATTCTATAGGAAGATTCAACAACAAGTCACAGCAAGCACTGAGTCTTGCTCTTGGACAAAAATGGCGTGAGGATAACATTCCCTAACCACCAAAGGCCAGAAGAAGTTGCCCTTATTCAGGTGTCTTCAATAATCAGTTCCCAGTTTCAATTACACTGTAAAAATCAAGAAGAAAGCATTAATTCACAGAAATATTAAATCTGCCCACTGGTTCATTTCATGTGTGAACAATTAACTTTAGCAGTTTTTTTTACTGTGTACAAAGGATAAAGAGGACTGGACTCTTGAAGTACAACCACCATCCAAATAATAAAAAGCACTGGGAAAAAACCCCTTAGTTTAAGCTAGACCCAGTTCTTTCAATGTCATGGAAGCATAGCAGTATTTTTCTGTTCAGTTAAAAGGTATAAAAAATTGAGAAGCATAAAGAAGAATGAGAATTGTCCAAGGACAGAAAATATATCTGAGGTATCACAACCCTCAGAAATAAGAAGATACATGGTACCAAACAAGAATCTGCTCAACTCCTGACAGGGTAGAATTGTGGATTTGAACAAATATGCTTTCCATTTCAACAGTTCTTCATGACTAAAACAACTCCAAATCCAATCAGTAAAAATTCTCCCTTCTTTGATTTTAGATGTGCCTCAGCACACAGATAGGAAGAAACTATTGCCTCGCAAGAGATATTTCTTTCAAAGATTTACTTTCTTAGCATAAGTCTTGCAACATGGGCTTTACCTGACATTTCTAAAGAGGGTCCTTGGATCATAGGCATGTGATTCTATTTCAGAGGACAGGTGCAAAGGGACCCTCTCAACAACTTTATATAAAGCTGTAGCACATCTGCCACACTATATTGCTGGCAGGTACAGTCAGAGTTTAAAACTCACATGTTGAAAAAAAAAATGCTAACAAATATAGGTAATGAAGCCACACAATATCACTTGTTCTTTGAAACTGACAAATACTGAAGTTCCTTCACCAGATACTGGTTTATCATGATATACTGGGTGACAACTGTACCTTTTTTCTCCCTGGGATTCTGGTTTCTAGAGAACTGAGTGATAAAGTGATAAACATGTAACTGTCTGGGATACAGCTGAACATCTATCTCAGAAGTCAGTTTGTGACACAGAGCTAGAAATGAATGGCAAAGCACTGAAATGATCAAATGTTATGAGCGTTCTTTATGCATCTGTGCTAAGGGGAGCAGGTTTATATAGCCTGAAAATAAAAACTGGAGGCACAAAAAAAAATCCAGGGCACTGATATTTCCATTTCAATGTAGCACTTCACAGGTCATGAGAGCAACACAGATGTAAGCCATAGGCAGCAAGCCAGTGTGACCAGAAGTACAGGTCAAGTGATGGTCAGTCTCATTAGAAGATTTCAGTGTGCTCCACAATATACATCCAGACTCCAGACCTGTATTACCAAAAGGGGTGAGGGACACATTGCAGGACACTATTATTTAAGTGCTTTCTGGTCTCTGAGAAGCAAAATGAAGACCATATGCCTTAATTAACCTCAATGATGGATTTCTGGACTTAAATAAAGTTCCATATTTACTCTGTTTCATAGGAGTCGATCAGCTTAAACTCACCCACTGCTTGACTCTCCTTTGGACCAGATATTTGAAGTGAGTTGTAAAGCACATTTAGGGACACTGATATACATAAGGAACAATATTGCAGTCAAGTCAATGTGAGCTAAAGGCAGTCAACACTCAGCAGACAGAAAAGACATAACAGAGCCTGCAAGACTTTTACAGAAGCTGCATTCTCTTCCCTACTTGGAGCTGAAGATGAGGTAACCACATCCTCGCAAATTATGCTGCCTCTTGAATGGCACTGACATACCTTCCCAAGCCTAAACCCCATTCTGATTTGAAGTTAACTCTACCAAAAAAATGAAACACAATTTTTTCTTTCTTGATGTGGGCTTCTTCCTAAAGCATCCCAGGAAGCTGCTGGCCACTATCACCACAAAAGCACATGGTTGGCTCATGGTCAGTGTGTTGTCCCCCAAGATCCCAAGGTCTTCTCTGGCGAAGTGCTTTCCAACCTCCAGCCTGTACTGGTGCAGGGCCTTACCCTTAAATACCTCTAGACACAGGACATGGCATTTCCCTGTGTTGAACTCGATGAGACTCCTCTCTGTGCAGACTGCCAAGATCTCTCCCCATGGCAGCACAACCCCCTGACACATCAGCCACTCCTCCCAGGTTTTTCATCATCTACAAACTTTCCAGGAGTGCACTCTGCATCATCATCCAGGTCAGTAATGAAGATGTGGAACAGTGCCAGCTCCACTGTGGACCCCTGGGGTACACCACTAGTGAGTGACTGGCCTCCAACTGGACCCTGTGCCACAGATCACAACCCTCTGGGCTGGGTTGTTCAGTTTTAAATCCATCTCACTGCCCACTTACCTAATCCATACCCTGTCAGCTTGTCTGTGAGGATGTTATGGGAGACTAGAATCTTACCAAGATCAAGGTAAACCACATCCATCACTCTTCCCTTGTCCACCAAGCTTCACCTCATTATGGAAAGCAGTAAGGCAGGTCAAGCATCATTTCCCCTTTATAAATCCATGCTGACTACTCCTGATCACCTTCTTGTCCTTCATGTGTTTGGAAATGCTTTCTAAGAGGATTTTCTTCATCATTTCCCAAGGGACTAGAGCTGACAAACCTGTAATTCCCCGGATCTTCCTTCCTGCCCATAGATATTACATCAATCTGTTCAGAATGGCACAGTTGCCTTTTGTACCTCTCAGAGAAGATAGGGAAGGACTGGACAAGAGGGATACATTCTCTTCTTCTGTGCTTCTCTTCTGGAAGTGGTCCCTGCAAATACTGTTTCTTTTTAAAAATCACCTGGTTTCCTCCTTGTTTCTTCTTGTCCCTGACAAAGAACAAGCATCTGAAGTTCACTGGTCATTATTACATGCAGTAAAAAACAAGGAAAATGTGTATCAAGACTTCAAGGAAATGAATATTCCACTGCAGGAAAATTTAACATCTTCTTAACAAAAAGAGAGGAATCATGCCTTTGTATTCAGAAATGATTATACAAAGGAAGAAGATACAACTTCCAATTACTCCTAAGGCAAGTGGATGCTGGTGAAAAGGCCCGTGGCATTTAGGCTCAGATGCTGTTGTACTCCTGATTTCAGATGGTTTGAATCCCACCTCTAACTCCCCGTGCTCACTCTTGGGTGGCTGTAGTCCTGCAAATGCAATTATGTTACAGAGAAAGCTTGGCTCCAAACACCTTGTCCACATGGGAGTGGGCTGGGCACGATGCTGAGACCCAGAGCAAGCCAGCCGCACAAACCTCAGCCTCTCTGCTGGCTGGGTCCTCCCATGGCTTCCAGTCCTGTCACTGGTCACAGAGGCCACCAGAAAACTGGCAAAGAGCTGCCTGCCCCTCAGGACTAATGGGCTGGGCTCTCCTGCACTGACACATGGTGATGAAAAAGCCCAGGCCAAGCTGGCAAGTTCAAAGAAGCTTAATAGAGAATCACCTGCTCCAATAGAGGCCATGCCCACCAGTCCAGAGACTACAAGTACAATTTTCCTCGCTAGTGCCCTGAGGGTAACAGAGGAAAGCACTTGTTTTGCTCTGCATGTACCTACAAGCCAGCTAGCACCACAAAGCATTTTCTGCTCATGTGGTAGAAGATTGTAGTTTATCTGACCAAAGAACAATTTTATAACCCAGGAATCAATCTGTGCAAGTGCTTTGTATGATCTTTTTTCTACTGTCCTGCTATAATGGATGTCATAAATAAAGCTCTGGCTTTATTGCCAATACCTAATTCTTCTGCAGAGAAGAACATTTGGAGAGAACTAAATCTTCCACAGACACAGCTACCTGCACAAACATAAATTCTGCATGATCTCCAATACTGAAAAGAACCTACTCTTAAAGGAAAGCCTAATGTTCTGAGGATGAGAGACCCATTTCCACAGGCAAACACTGACACAACAAGGGAGGAATTGTAAGTCACTGACTCTTGAATCCTGACCCCAGTTTTGTAACCCTACTTCTGTGTGAACTTCAGTAAATCGTGTATTTCACCACTTTGGCTCCTCCAGTCACCAAATGAGGACTAATAAAGACTTCACTTGCATTGTGCTAAAGTTTCACATCTTCAAAACACTTAAGACATGTAAAATAAAGGCAAAAATGTTGAGGACTGCTAATAAATGTCTAGGGCAAGATGACTGTTTTGCTTTATAGAGTGAATAAAAAAATGCTCACTAAAAATACCCCAACAAATAAAGAAACAAAAAAAGACAACTCCCCCCAAATCATACGAAAATACCCATATCCTTTCCCCCTCTGTTCCCCTCTCCAAAAAGCCCAAATGGACAATCAACAGATCACAAATGTCACAGACAAGCAGATGTGAAAATCATCCAAGGAGGAAGCCACACAACAAGCAAAAGCAGGAAAAGTTTTGCTTTCTGAAAGTTGCTCTGAGTTCCTCCCTCAGCACACAAGATAAACAAAAATGAGAGTCCTAGTTCACTGTAAAATGGAAATTGGTATTTATTTCCTGTCTGTCATTTATCTACCTACAACCAACTGTGAGCAGTGACTCAAAAAGCACACCATGCACAAGACATTGCAAATAAACTGGTTTCTAATCTTCAATGCTAGGACTACTTTACTACTCCATCCTCTTGACCATCCCTGACTGTTCAGTACTGCACATTTTCAGTCACCCCTGTGCAGCAGTTCTTTCACTGCCCTGCCAGTGACTGTGGGGCACAGGTTCCCCTTTCCCACTGTGGCTGTGCAAGGCCCTGCACAGTGGTGGTGTTCTGGTGTGGGTGTGACACAAGCTGCCCTCGCAGCAGCTCAGAGGACCTGGGCTTTCTGTGGTTAAAACGTCTTGATAACATATCAGTGTTTCCGCTGATGCTGAACTGGGCTCACACAGCAACAAGACTTTCTGCCTCTCTTCTCCCTCCCCTCATCCCAAAGCAGTGGGCAAGACACTGGCAATGACAGCTGGCTCCAGCTGAGCAATGGGATTTTCCAGCCCACATGATGTTGTGTTCAGTAATAAAAGCTCAAGACAAAGAGGTTTAAGGGGGAATATTTTAGTTTATGGCATTTCTCTTCCCAAGCAACCATTACGTATAGAATCAGAGACTCACAGGATGTTTTGGGCTGGAAGGGACCCTAAAGACCTTCTCAACCTCCTGCCATGGGCAGAGACACCTTCAATCAGACCACATATCCAGCCTGGCCCTGAACGGAGTAGTGGAAGAATTTACAGCCTTGCTTGTGTGTGCAGCTTTTGCTTTCCTTACAAAACCATCATTATCTTGATCCATGGGTCTTTTTGCCTTCCTTCTATTTCCTCCCCATCCTGCAAGGGAGGGAAGCGAGTGAGAGGCTGGCTGGGTGTTTGGCTACTGGCTGGGGTTAAGTCACTGTATGTGGCCTACCCCTTATCTGGATTTCTATCTGCTGTGGCAGTACAAAGAACAATATTAAAAAATTTCATTGGAGAAAGACACAGGCTATGGTTTTTACAAATTCCAAGATGATGTACTGAATTGCCAGGCTGAAACTGCTATCTTACCATGTAGCTTTAAGCTCTGGATAATAATTTTCTTTCTCTATATAGAAATAAGATGTGAAATGCCAACCTTACTGCAGGAGAAAAGATAACATTAATAAGAAGCAAAATTGCCTCAAGGTGCCCAGTTACAGAGAAACACTATAACTCTTATCTCAAAGTTTTACCGTAATACTGTGACATACACATCCTCATGTATAATCCACCCAGCTCTGTGTTATCTTTTCATTTAATTACTTTTCCATGCAATGTACAACCACATCCTTGTGTTTCTCTGAGTATTTTTTTCTTTACTTTTCCCCTCTAGTATATCCTCCCATAAGAAGAGACAACTTTTTGTCTCCAGTGTTTCCTTTCTTTTTTTTCCTGCCCCTTACTCCCTTTCATCTTCTTTCCCTCCATTACACTCCACATTTCTTCTCCATTTGTATCTCTCTTTCCCATCCAAACTTCCCTCTATACATGACAATGCACTCCAATTCCCTCTTTTAATGTTTCCTAACTATCTTGCCCACTCTCAGGGCATGTATTGAAATTAGTTAGCCAAAAATCAGCAATATTTAGGGGGAAAGTGTCTGGGGACAGGATTCAGCATAGTGCTACACTTGCACAAACACTGTAGGCAGCAGCTCTGGCTCACCAGTTTCCTGTTGGTAATACCTGAAAGTGCTTTTCTTTTTCATCCATTGTACTTGCTGGAGGACTGATGAGCCTTTGTACAGCTTTCATGTCCCTCCTCCTGAACCTGAAAAGAGGAGGACCCTGAGAACTATTAATAAAATTGATAAAACCTCTTTGATTTCCACTATCTTAAAACTTACCCAAGTTTTCATGCAACCAATTGTACAGAAACTGTCTGCAAATTTGGAGCAAGGGACAGCACTGATTCTCGTGCAGTTACAGCACAGCTTTTTTTTAAAAAAAGATAACAAGAGCTAAATGCTTTTTGTATTTGAACGAAAAAAAGTCAAAGTTTCCAGCTTGTGACACCAGCCAAGATAGTAAATGGAATTTTCCATCCCTGTGAGAGCCAATCAGGATAACTGTGCCCTGGAGAAATGTCACTGACTACAACTGGACATTTCCAAATGTTACACCTCAACACAGTGAAGCAACACCCACATATTATTAAGTACATATTTCTGGATAGAGTAAAATAATTTTTAACAGCTTCCCAAATCAGAAAGATGAGCAAAGCACAGACCAAGGTCACAACTGCAGTTCGTGCAAGACTGGTTTAGCTAATTTAAGCAGCAATGTTGACTGCTGCTGTAATCGAGATTTCCTTCTTCCAGGGCAGTGTTGGAAATGTGAGCTGGAACAGACAAACCCCTACTAGAAAAGGAAGATAAAAGGCACAGCCCATTTGAGACTTCATTAATGACAGATGAAATCAGCTGCCTGCAAGTGCATGGTTCTGTGAAGCAGTCAGTCTTTGGTTGCACAATCATCTCTCAGCCCCTGCGTCTGGGCAGATTTCCTTCTTGTCTGGCTGCTTTACTAAAATAAGGAGGCTGCCTGGCCTCTGATAAGTCACTTCTCTTGTGCATCACCATCCACAGGCTATCTATTGAAGATAAAAATGGTGGGAGGGTGAGAAAAGGCAAAATAATCTTATTCAGACCCTCTACAACACAGACAAGAGGACAATCCAAAGTGCCAGCAAGTGGTGTTCTATATCTATTAATAAGAAATTATCTATCTGCTCAGGCCCAGGCCTCAGTGGTAGGAAAGGGTGTAGGGTAATCCCAGAACCAGCATATGAAGGACATTATTAAAGAGCCCTTGTTGCAGGGTGTTAGCCATGATCATTAAAAAGGCAATTCTTTGTAATGACTAGCTGCAATTAAGTCTTGCCTGCCACTGATCACAGTGCATGCAGGACTTCAATCCCTCTCCTGCCAGCTGAGCTAGCTCCCTGCCTCAATCCCACAGCTGCCTGCACACACTGAAAGGCACCGTACAATCCTGCATGTTATTTACTGAAAGCTGAGGACTTCTTAGTTACATGGCAAACAGTATACTATATTCTCATCAGGCAGTGAATTAGTGAAAAAAAGCTTGTTACCCACAACAACCTCGTAATTTTATTTCTTCTCTCCAATTTGTTTAAAGATCAACTTAAATTTGAAACATTCCAGCTGTGAGAGCACTATCAGTAAGCTTTTCCAGTCTACATAAAAGCTGCACTCACGACCCTCAAAAGTATTGCAGCAACGGAGTAACATTGCACAAGTGGCATAATCCAAGTTACAAACAATTCCTCAAACACATAAAATCCACTGCAAAACGCTGTTAATGGTACATCTGACTGCTAGCACGTCTGCAAAGGATAGCAACAGAATTTTTAATACAGCAAATGCCCTAGAAAGGTTCCAGCTCTGGGAAACACATCTGCTTTCCCTCTAACTTTCAGAGGTGTCACCTGCAACAACTGAAAATACTACTGTGGACAAAGGCAGGAGAACCCTACAGTTTGTTCATTTATTAATAAGGAATTAATTCTGTGTGCAGGCAACAGCCCCCACGTAACAGCTAGCTGGGCACCCACTCCAATGGTGTCTTCCACCAAGTAATAATCCCTGAATTATGGATGAACCTGCTCTTTCAGGTAAGAGCAGACACATCCTCTGTACAACTGTTATTTTTCTGTAGATGCTACGATATAATCACTCAGTCTATGCTCTCTGCCCTCCTCCTGTGGTGCTTATTGGGAACCTGGGTCACACGCAAACAAGCTCATTTAGAAGAATACGACCTTATTGCTGCAAAAACCCGTATATGCACGTGGCTGTAGTTCACCCTACTGTAGAAGATCATCTATCTTGCATAGTAGGGAGAATCTCTAAATCACATCTCAAAAGACTACAGGAAATAAAAAACATTGCAAGAGACTTGAATCTCCAGACTCTCCTAGGAGAAACTGGAGTATCTGGTGATAGCAACCAAAAATGAGGGGAATTAGTATAACCAAATCTCTCCAGACTGAAAAACTGCACAGCAAGCTTTCTTCGGCAAGTCAAGCACTTCCACCATCTAGATCCTCTGGGAGAGCCACGTGAACCGTTCTCTCCATTTGGCAAACCTGCAAGTCAGACAGAATGACAGGAGAAGACAGTCCACAGTGTGAGTAGGTTTGTGTAAATGGAGAATGACTGCAGGAGACTGCCCACCTCACCTGCCATACTTCCTTCTAGTTGGCTGGGAAGATAAACTGATGGTAGGAACCAGGCACCTCTGAGACTGCCACTCTGAACCATTCTTGGATGTACTGTTTGGCTTGTTTGGATTGTTTGCCCATTAAAAAGCCAGTGAACTCCCATATTGCCAGTGATATACAATACAGAAAGAGATTAATCCATACTTGTGAGCTATAGAGCTCTTGTAGATAAATTTCATGGCTATCTAAAAATGGATCCACCAACTGTGCATGGCAATGACACCTACAGAGAAGGAGCCCACGCTGGCAGGCCAACCAAGCCTGGTTCAGACTGGCTGGCTGCTAGAGGCCCAGGGTACATTGTGTATATTTACAGGCAGAAAAGTTCCCACCACATTCTGGATACCCAACACATATCTAGCAGCACAGAGCCAGTGGAAGATAAGAAGATAGGAACATACAACCCAAAAACCAGTACCCCATGGCAACGATCATTCCAGTTAACTTATCAAATTAGATGCATGAAAAAATAAAAAGCAATCTCATCTTCCTGGAAGCTGTTGCTGAGATCAAGGGATACCATGTGAACCGCACGGTGATGTCTCATGCCTCCGCCTGCCAACCCTCAGCGAGCAATCTGCTCATCGCTCGCCCTTACAGATGCTGCTCACCACACAGCCCCTTCTCACTGTCTGAGGCATTTAGTGCCTGACTGATTCAGATCTTCAGTTGACACCTGCCATATCTCTCCCTGCCTCAGAGATCACCACACTGACATCTGGCAGTCGCACAGACAGCAGTTAAAAAGTTCTTATCTATCATCTCCAGTAAGGATTTTGCTAAGCCATGGAAACAGAGCCTCGAGCAAGGTCTCCTTGAATAAGAGGAGGACTCATTTACATCACGGAAGTCCACGTTGTCAGTTGTGCTGGCATATCATGATTTTCATCAGGAAAACACAGGTGAGAATTCCTGAAAACATCATGACAATCCCCAGATGAACTGGCATCATCACAGCCCAGCTGCTGGATCAGGGTGGGTCTTTGCACACCAGAGAACAACCATTTCTAAGTGTGAATACTTGATGCTTAGCAAGGTGCCAGAGAAGCGAAGGGCGATGAAAGAGGGGGGAAAATGAGAAGAGATGAGATTCCCCCATGGCACCATTGCTTTCAGTGGGTGCCTGGAGACTGACAGGCCTCTCCAACTGGCTGAGACAGCACTCCTGTGTCTGCTAGGAAGTTGGATACTCAAGCAATTGCCAAAAGGCTCAGCAAGCCAGCAGGTGAGAAGCAGCAAGTGGGGACTGTGCTTTTCCCAAACAAAGAAAAGAGCTCTTGCAGAACATGATTACAGGCTCGAGGAAAATAGGCCAAGTCAGTCTGCAGTTGTGCAGCTGCTGATGGTCATCTCACGTTAACAGCATACTTCTTGTCCAGCTGTCAGCACTTGTGTCTTGAACTCATTAGTGGTGCTCCTAAAAAAAAAGAAGCAACACAACAATCTGCCAAAAATATTATAGGAAAATTCCCTCTGAAGCAGCTTCTCAATTTTGTCATCATCACAGCTCCATTTTCCTTAAGGGAAGCTGTGAGCAGAAGAGGAAGCCCTAAGCATTGCAGCTGCTGCTATTGTTGCAGGAGCAGCAGCTGAGTTTGTTTTGGCTTTGAAAACCTAGCCTTGACCAGTCATGCACATCTGTCCTTGCCATTACATTTATCAAATGACCATCATCACCGTGTGGGGACTTGTTTCAGCCACAATGGCCCCTTTAAGAATCTCAGTTATGCAAAGAAGAGGAAGCTCACAGATGGGTGAAGGGAAATCACAGCAACTTCAGAATCTGAACTCTGTGTACAGAAACCAGCAATTTCTGGCTGCTGTATACTTTACATATCACCACAAAATAGGAGGACAAGACCACAGCACCTACGACATGACAATAGCACAAAGGGGACAGCTCAGCTGAAGGACTGAGTGAATACCTCACAGGGACTCCCCAGGGAGGGGAGCGGAGGAAACGCTTACTCATAGAAGGAAACACTGTCTGGCTTTGGGAGACAATACCCCAGTAATGCAGAGCAGGTACCAGAGCCTCAGGGTCAGGTGTGCTTCTCTCACTGATGGCTTCTACTGGATCATAGTGAGACACAACAAATTGTTCCAGCCCCTACAGTCCTGGAACCCAGTGAAGGATGCTTGGCAAGATGCTCTTTGTCATGTACAGGCTCTGAGCAGGCAGAGACTGAACTTGTAAACAAGGGATCCACAGGCTTCTGTCAGTCTGTGGCAGGAGAGGAGGATGTGTAAAGGGACACCATCTCCAAACAAAGGCAGGACAGGGAACACACTGCTCTTGCACATCTTAAAAGGAAGTCACAGAGCAGCAAGAATCCATGTTTTTCACCACATCTTATTATCCACAGACACCACATGACCAAGATTTTTAAATGGCACCTTAAAATTTAACTTCCCATAAAACAAATGTGCCAGGAAACCACTGCCAATATTCACTCTGCTCTTTCAGCCATACTAAACATCTCAGGTGATGTGGTAAATTTCTATGCTTCATTTCCCTTTTTTTTGGTTATTTCAGAAAACGTATTTGCTAACCCCTGTTCAATCACCTCTACAGAAAGAATCACCTCCACATGCACAGAGATTGCTAATGAATGTTGACTTTTTGTTGTCTTTTTTAGCCTTCTAGAGCAGTTTCGGCATCAGAAAAATTGCAAGTTTCTTTTTTTCCCTGAAAGAGGTAGATAGAAATTAAAATAGATGGTACAATACCTTCCCCTGCCCAAGAGAAAAAGCAAAAGGACTACATTCTCAGATTGTGATTTGAAACACATGGAACCACTTCAAGCTTATGTATTTCCTGCCCTGGCATGCCAGACACTTGTTCTTGCCCACAGTAGCCTCTATGGCTGCACTGTTCCCTAAAAACACGTATGGAAAAAGAAAACCATAGAGCTGAAGTAAAGCTCCATTAGTTCCCTGGTACTGTGTAACCTGGTGAACATCTGCACCACTGCAGCTGAGAAGAGCTGCATGGAGACAAGACAGAAGGGGAAGATTCCTTCAAATGGTGTTGCTTGTGAAATTTCACCTCATCAAATAGAAGTGTGTCAGCCTACCAGCAAGCACTCCTTGGTTAACATGCAGAGACCAGTGTTTGCTTCCAGCTCTTACGCAAACACCTGGACAGAAAAAATGGCCACCCAGAGCAGCAGCATGGAAAAACACCACTGGCTGAGGCAGCAGGCTTTGGTGCTCTCAGAGGGGAAATAACAGGACCTCCCAGTCCTACTGGGCTTAATTACTAAGCTTGGACATTCCTTACTTGAGTGCTCCAGCTTACTTTGGAGCCATCTAAGACTCAGATAGTTTTTTTTCTTTCTCTTTGTTCAGCATGCCCAGCAAGGTCCTTTTACTGCAGTTTCCAGAAGAACAGCCAAAATAATGAGCAGCGGCAACAGCTCTGACCTTGGCCTCAGAAAATGTGTCTCATTGCTGAGCCAATAATTTATCTTGCACATTTTTGGGGTGATTTTCCTCAATCCCCCAGAAAGCACAGTCTATACAGGACTCACAGACAGGCTTACCATTTCAGCACCTCTGCATATGACCAGAATGCCTCCCTTCTGACTGAGCAGCTTTATTACCACAGAGGCAAAATCATGTCACTGACACACTGTGGCACAGAATTAGATGTTGTACTTCAGTCACCTCTATGGACAGAAAGATGTTTCAAGATCAAGTTAAAAGATTGAGTAGCTCTCAAATAATTCCAGGCAGCCCTTGCTTTTGTGAATTTCTTTTTCTTGCATCAATGATTTTGATTAGGAATTGTTTTCTTACACTGATTTTACTTTCTTTTCATATTTTAGCTTCTTCTGAATATAGCTCCCCAGTAAATTTGTCTGATTTTATACAGCACATTTAGAAATGGAACTCAGCTACAGCAACCTAACTCCAGCATTCTCTAAGCTTCAGTGTTAGATGAATGAATATTCTCTTGAATACTATTATGCAACTATATGTTAGCATACAAATAACCCAGAGAGGTTTCAGCACACTTCAAAGTCACTCAGAATTACTGACTGTCTTGTTGGCCATTCACTTGTCAAGTATGTCATTGCCTTTCTCAAGGCATGGTTTGGAAATTAAATAGATACTCTGCAGAAAAGCTTTAGCTATTGCTTTAGCATTTTTAACACGTTAAAATGACGTTATTAAGTCAACTTTTATTGAGTTTATCCTTTTTTGACATTATATTTGCTTATAAATCTTTTCTTCAGCCTTGGGATGGTAATTTTGATTTTTTGTTTTCTGTCTTGTGAAACTGATGGTTCATATTCATACAGAATCAGCACAGGTTTTAGCTTAAAACACCCTGTGTTCTGAGGCTGTGCTTACTCTGACAGAGCTGTAACAGTAACAGTGGTGTCATTGTTGGCTTTCAGTCTGAACTGTGAGCAAAGTTAGCTTGGCTCAGCCTGGGGGAGGTGGAAGAGACGCAAAGAAGGCCATGGGTGACTCTGCATCTCTCAGGAAAAAGGAGTGGTCCAAGAACAGTTTGGGGAGCCTGAGAGACCTCCACAAGCATGTGCTGTGCCACGATGGCTCTCCTACATGTGAGCTCTCAGCTCTTCTTTTCTCTCTTCAGCCTGTATGGTCACACTCCTGC
This sequence comes from Hylia prasina, assembly GCA_013397195.1. Classification (NCBI taxonomy): domain Eukaryota; kingdom Metazoa; phylum Chordata; class Aves; order Passeriformes; family Sylviidae; genus Hylia; species Hylia prasina. The sequence continues at coordinate 755,073 of VYXD01007801.1, forward strand.
AAAGCTCTGCACCAGACACTTTGGACAGGTGATGCAATCACTCCTACCAAGTGCCTAAGAGAGTGGGACACCTCTACAGGCTCCCTGTCTAACATGGGCTGTGCTGAAAGCAGGACCTCATCCAATACAGTGTCAGGGACATCCTCCAGACTTCAGCTGTAAGAATACAAAAAGCACATGAGGGGCTCCAGGACAAGTTCAGTGGAATCAGACTTGTTTCAATCTATCAGCACTGGCACTTGAGCCACCCTGGTGACAATACAAATGCACACTCATACCAGTGACCCTGATGGCACAGGATGCCTCAAAACACTCCCAAGAACCCAACTCCTGAGAACTTGCCAAGCTAAGCAACAGAGGTTCCTACAAAGGCTTACAAGAAGAGAAGCCAGCAGTAGCACGGACACAAAGCAAATGTGCCTCAAACAAAGCAGCACAGCTCATGCAGAATGCTGAGGAGTGCCATCTGTGTCAATTCTGGCAAGCTGGCTGAAATTCAAGTCGTTCAAGTCAGTTTCTCTGGTCGAAGTGTATTGTGCACACTGATACACACCCACTCAGACACTTGCTTAGTACACTGCTGCTACAGAACCAAGGTGGGCACAGCAGGATCCTGCATGTAGTCCTCAGAGATCTTGGCAAATACCAAAAAAAAAAAGGGAAGGAAAGAAAAAGCAAAAGCTGTATTCACAACATCAAGTTAAACAAGCTGGAGTAAGATGTTGAAACACTTTGCAATTTCCTGTTAAAATCAGAGTGTCAGTTCAGACTGGATTTTGAGAAGAGCTCTAGCTAAGGTTAGTAACAGTCACACATGGAAAAGCAGCTTTCAAATTGCCTTACTGCCACACAAAATACACAAGTCTGCATAACTATGCTTTCTCTTCCATTTTATTTTCAACGTATTTATAGACTATTCCCTAGGCCATGAAGTCAATGCATAAAATACACTGTCTTTTCAAAGCCATAACCATTCTGCAAGGTTAAATAAATTCTCTAGAAAAAACAGTAAAGGAATTTGTGTAGGCTTACAGGCAAAAAACACTTTTTTCTTCTTAATTTCATTCTATGCTAGACACCACAGCACTCAGAATTTCAAGGGAAAGCACTGGTAACACCCAAATTAGCAACAATTTAGGCTGCACAATCTCTTCAATATTCCTGAGTTTCAGTTCTTCTGTCCTACAGCAGAACAGCTGTAACATTATTTTCTGTTTCCTTCCTATGATTCCCATAGCATGTTGTTGCCATCTATTAGAATTATGTCATTCACATACACATACAATTATTGGGGTTTTTAGCTTGCAAGCACAGCAAACAGCCCTTAACATTACAGTAAATGGTGAAACGTTTCTTTCTTGCTCTCTGTCACACCCTTTACACCTTGGTAAAGGGGACTGAGGAAGAAGGAGAGAACACGACTTGTAACATTTCCTCTTCACAACCGCAACCACTCAGAGGCCCAGAACACAATTTAGTGTGATATATCTCCAACCCAAATGACCTTACCTTTGCCCTTTGCCAGCATAAGGGTTCTCCTTCCCAGTAAGATCACAGCCACCAGCCACAGCAACACTAGTGCAGGAATGTTAACAGATTTAGCATAAAGAAATCTTTACCAAAAAAGTTACTGCCGGCACTTTGTACTAGGAGAACTGAACGCTAATACAGATGGACCTGTGGTATAAATACTGTCTGAGAAGAGATAAAAGAGAACTGTAAAAATATTTCACTCTCCCTATTTTATTGGATGCAGGAGTAAATATGGAATGACTGTGTTATGGTTCATTCTACATGCTACAGCACAAATGTGGTTTTCTTATGGAATTATTTGAGAAGATGCTATTGTGATATGTGATATTGCAAGAAGTTCACTTGCCCAAGGTCCTTGAATACCCGAGGTAACTCCTACTGATGTTTACAGGCAAGATGAAAAGCAGAAAAATAGAAGAAAGTGAAGCTGAAAGAGTGCAAAGGAAAAATAATTTGGATTATTTTGACTTCTGTTAAAGACACCACAGAAAGCCACTTGCTTAAATTTGGAGGAATTTTAGATTGAATGGCATTGATCAAATACAACTTTATGCAAAGTATGTGAAGCATTACACAAAATTACATAGATTTACATCCAGCACATGAAAATATGTAAAGCATGTAAAGAATGCATGCACTTAATACATGCACCAGAAACTGACATTACAGCACAAATAACCATGCTGTGGTAGCTTTAGGAGTCACACCTCAGAGCTGTAGAGACACCACAGCAGGGTGGAGGACAGAGAGGATTAGTTATTTCTAGTCCATAAAAGGAACAGCTCTTTCCACCGTGGTGAAAGCAAAAAGACTTTCAGCTCATCAGCAGAGCTCAAGTCCACTGTTTTAGGGCTACAGTTTCAGTTGCAATGTGGACACATACACATTTGTCTCATCAAAAGATTCCCCAGATCCACTCAATGGCTTGGGGAACAACCCAAGCCAGAAGAAGGCAGCAGGCAACTCTTTGTGTTCCTACTGCACAGAATTCATAGTGAGGGACAGCTCCGAGGTCTCACGAGCACAGATAACTCAGCAGGTGGAGGCAGCCGTGACCAGTCCTGGTCAACTTCATCTTTTGCTATTGAGGGTCATTTCTAAGGGGAGCTGACAGCTAATAACGAACTGGAAGAAACTGGGCAGCTTTTAAAGAGAAACTTGAGGATTTGATATTACTACTCAGTAATCTAGAACACAATGAATCCTAACTTTGAATGTCAGTTTAAAAATCCAGGTGCTAATAAACTACACAACTTTTAAAAAAATGACTGGACAAATACAGGCAGGGGAAAGAAGGCATTGGGAGTTTACAAAAGATGAAGGCAAAACCTCCAGGATAAAACGCTGTCAAGGCACAAGTTTTTGCAGGATGAAAATGTACGTGTGGAGGTATCGGTACACGATGTCTTTCATGCTCTTTCCTGGGCATTATCACTGCCACTACTGTAATTAAGCTGACAAATCACCCCACAGATAATTATGGGCCATAAAAATGAGAAAGAGCTTATCCATCTGTTAATCTTCTCCACATCTGCATGGAGCTGAATTTCATGCACTGACTTAAGGCATCAGCTCAAATCCTGGCAGCGTTCCACCATCGACTGCTTTTGAATTTCAGCCATACATCTCCCACATCCCTCCCCATGTCACTTCTGGAGGTCCCTGACAGACAGGGCACGAAGCCAGCTGGAGCTGCAGCCTCAGCTGTGGTGCCCACCTGTACCAGATCGCTGTGGGCGCTGGCGCTTGGCCCCGCTGTCTCCTAAAAACTTACCCACGCTACGGAACGAGGTGTTGCACTGCAGCACGATGTGCCATCGAATCAGGGTGCTATCGTTGTTAATGGCAAAAAGTTAACACTGCTACTTTGGCCTCGTATACGTCCGTCTGTCTGGTCAGAAGCGCTCATTGCTGCATTAGGAAGAGGCAAAGGCAGCTTCCGACAGACGGCAACGCTTCGCTCAGCCAGAGGAACCTGGGCTTTTCGTCCTGCTGGGAGCTGTGAGAGCTGAGGGGCCAAACCCGCACGGAGCCGCGGCCCCAGCGCTGCCCGACGGCGCTCTCCGCAAGAACCGTCCGGCAGGATGAGCGCGATTCCCGCGGGCTCTGAGGGCCCCAGCAGGAGCCCCGGCAGCGCCCCTCGCCCCGCTCGCCCCTTACCATCTGGGCCACCTTCAGCATGCCGGCGCAGGAGCGGAAATAGCCGCCGTCCATGAGCTCCGCGTC
>VYXD01007801.1:758871-768904 GCA_013397195.1 Hylia prasina
GGCGACGGTGACGGGCGGCGGGGCCGCGGGCGCCCCGCTGCTCACCCCGGTGCGGATCACTCGCGCCCCGTGCGACATGGCTGCGCTCCCCTCGCCGCTGCCCGGCCCGGCACGGGGAACGGGACGGGACGGGGCCCGGCCGCCCGCCCTGGGTTACATGGAAACAGGCCGAAGGGAGGCTTTCCAAGCAGGGAACAGGACGCCTGCCGGGAGGGAGCTCCGCTCGAGCCGGCCGCCGCAGCGGGGAGCAGCTTGGCGGGGACAGTGACAAAACCCGCGGCGCGTCAAAGTTTGTCGGCGGTGCGCCGGGAGGGGACCGACTCCGGTGCTTCGCTGTGGAGGAACAGCTGCAAACACCGTCTTCTCACACGGCATTCATTCTTGCCAGACCCCCTCTCCACCACCGCAATCGTCTGATTCTCCCTCTCATAAAAGATAAAAACCATTTGCATTAAATGGGCAGTAACAGGTAAAACTGTAATGACTGTCCAGATGTCTCAGGCCCAGTGTTTTGAGTTAAATCATACAGTGGTACTAACGAAACGCAGCAAAGGAAGCTATATATTTCCTGAAGTTTTAAAATAACTTGTTCTCCTTTCTGACAAGTGAGGTAATAGCGGGCCTCTGAGCTGGGCATGTGCCACTTTTGTACGCACCGGAGTAGTCACCCCATCTGCTTCGTTCTGCAGTTATGATGCAGATTCTGTTCATATTTAGTATATAATAAATTCCTTTGGCAACTAAAATTGTCCTAAGGGAAGCTGTGTGTGAAGTTTTTCACACATGTAAGCCCAGATGACCCCCGACACACATAAGGCCCCAGTCTAAGCAATTTACTTGAGCAAAATGGGTTTGCCAATGTGGGCAATGGTCCTTACTAGATTAAGCAGTACATAGTTCTGGACTTCTATTAAGCCATCTTCTGGTTGCAATAAAAGTTTTTACCTGTCCTATCACATATTATCTCATGTCATTAGATACCAAAGCTACAACATTGGCTACCGCCTCAAGAGTAAAATGCTAGACGTTGAGGAGAAAAAGCCCACGTTTTTCACTTTTAAACAGCTGCCTTTTTTCTTTTTTTTTCTCCCCTTTACAGTTCCCATTCGGAAGCATGCTTGGCTATAAGTTTCTATACGCCCTGTGGAGGAAGGTTCCAGTAACTTCTTCACTTCCTGTTTAGAAATAGGGGAGTTTTACCTGCTGGTTCGGCTCCTTTAGTTCTATATTTCTTTTGAAAGTGTGTGTGTGACTGGGGCCCTGCTGATCTGAGTTCAGGCCAGTGAAAGAGAGAGAACTTTAAATTAATACAAGTAGAATAACAGACATATTTTCTACCCAGCAATACAGGCATCTTCTGTGAAGCACTGGGACAAAATCAAATCTAACTCTACTTCATTTGAGGTTTTCATTACAGTTGTCATGCTATTTATTTTGTCTTGTTAAGTGCATTGTGTATGATGATGAAAAAAGGTACTGACAACTCCTTAATAAATGAAAATTAATGGCCATATATTGACATCAAGTACCCTTATGTATGTGACTTAGATTTTTCAGAGAGTTTGTGTGAAACAAGTTATTTATAAGTCAAATACCTTAATTTTGCAAGTTGATTAGCAGTTTGTGTATTCTTTTAAATATACACATTAAGAATTTCACTAATGACTTCATCACTTACCAGTTATTCTTTTAAGGCTTCTTTCAATCTTATGATTACTAACCTACAGCAGATACAAACCTTGTTTTAATTGTTATATGATAAACTACAGCTAGCTTATCTTCTTTATCAATATTAGAAGATACAAATGCATTAACTCATAGCTTGCAAATCAGTATTTAAGACTAGTGAACTGGAAGATAACCTTTCAGGTGCCTTTCTTCAGGCCTGAAATTGGAGGAGCAAATTCCAAAAGGAATGCTCAACTTGTACTGATTCCTCCAATTTTAACTAGATATTCAGAACATTTGAAAAACAAGACAGTTGGTATCTGGGCAACAGATGAGAAATGAAAAAGATGAGAAAGAGCATGGGAAGTCAGATACTTATCTTTCTGAAAGGAAGGAGCAAGGCAGGTAAGTTAAGGTTTGTGAAGAAAAGAAAAATAATAATAAAAAAAAGCAAGGCCAAGTACAAAGCAGATTTTTGCCTAGTGTGTATTTTTTAAAATTCAGAATTAAGGATTCAACTCACAGATTTGTCTTTGCAAGTCATTTTGCAGATCTTCCCTTAAGGATCAGCACTGAAATTTCAGAGAGCACATAGATATTTTGCCAGAATCACTCCTTATCTGCTTTTATCTTACATTAAAGGGCTTACTCTGACATGTAACACACAGTTGCCATGGCAGTTCTAGGTAAACTGGGTGAAACACGATTTCCTCTTAGCTCTACTCCCTCTGACTTCCTGTGTCCACAAATGAGGTCTGGGTCCTGAGTTTAGACCAGACCATTGCAGTTAGTACAAAATACTGAAATGTTTGTTCAAACACAGTCCCATCCTTTGGAGTTGAAATAGATACATCGAATATCAATTAAGAAATAGTTTCTATTACTACTGAAGCTTTTTTACTGATGAGAAATCACTGAGGAAATTTTAATTCTGGCTATATTTCTGGTCACACTTCATCAGTTGGCACTTGGATCATTTCAATGCCTTTGATTCTTTTTTCTCCCAGCGATGGAAAAGAGCATGCGGGATTTTAATGACACATTTTATCTGTGTAGATAAAATGCAGAGTTGGTAGCCATTCTTCCTTCTCACAACTGGATAAATTTAGCAAACAGCAGACAGTCTGACCTATGTTGTGTAGGCCAAATGCAATTTGCAGACAAGTATAGGTTTTTAAATAATATCTTGGCTTCCCTTACACTGAAATCTTATGACTGACAGATAATCAAGAAGAAAACCATGTGATCGAGAAGGGAATTAGCTGTCTGCTGATAAATCTTCTGCAAGGCACATATGTAAGTAACCACACACCATTTAGTTACAAGGTGAAATAAAGAAAGTTGTTTTAAGCAGTAAGGTTTCTCTGCTACCATATATTATCAACCCAATAAGCTTTTGAAGACTAGAAGGGAGTCCAAATCTTCTTAATCCAAGAATAAAAGGTTCACCAGTCATTTTAAATGAGGAAAACTTTAAATAACATTATAAAAGAATCACAACTTTTCATTCACCGCATAATTCCTGGAAAAAATCCTTAGGTAATTTGTATTTGAAAGTAATTTTCAAAGGTATCTGTTTTGAAAGTCATATTCTGTCATACTTCTGCTTGATTCAAAGTTATTTAAATAGGAGTACCAGCTTCATTTGGTAAACTAATAAGTTGCAGGTGATGCCAGTAGACAGGAAAGGAGGGTGGAAATTCCTTACTTGTAGCACTGGTGTCTTGACAATTCTTCTGTGGATTTAATCTTTGTACCATTTAATAGGATTTAGAAGCCCAGATTTTAATAAGAGAGATTAATGGCCTGATCTGAGGAGAAGAAAACCCAAACCACCACAGTCTGCTGAGAAACAAGAAGTGTTACCTTTAGCCAGAGATCTGTGATACCCTCAGTAGGTTAAGCACCAAGCACTAAGGGGTGTTGTCTGGGCCCGTGTTTTGGAGCCTGTTAGATCTGAGAAACCTGTTAAGGTAATGTGTTCCAGGCACAACATTTCTTCATCTTCAGACCTGAGCTTCAGGCCTACAGCAACAGGTTCCAAAAGCAACCTCATGATGTGAGATGCTGTTAGAATATGCACACTGACAGGATCATTATAATTCTTAGTAGTATATGTTATACTCTTAAAAAGAAATTTTAAAAGCAACCTTCTACTCCCAGTTTACAAAACATGTACTGTTGGATCATTTATTTTTTTTTTTTAACTTTCACGTGCTTTTTCCTGCACAATGTCACTTTTCACACATAATAATTAAACAATACCAATCTTTGTTTTGGTAGCATTCAGTATCAAAAGTATACCTTAACATTTAAAAAGTTACATTTCCAAACATGGCACATTGAATAAGATTTATTAAAGGTCTAGTAGTAACAACTATACAATGTCTGGAAAAATACCATGTTAATTTTAAAAGAAGCAGTATGAAATTTTATTATATAGTACAAAGTCAGGATAAAATATCTCTAAAGATGGCATTATCATAAATAATCATTTGATCTCAGTTTATATTGTGTCAATTCTAAGAGAAATGTTCAAAAAGACCTCACCCCTCATCCAAGCTTTTATCACAAGTGAATAATCCTCAAGGTACTTTACCCTACAGAATTCTCTTTAACGAAGTCTTTACTGCAAAGTTCGTGATCGCCAGGATATAAAGCTAAAATATGTATTTCCAGCATAGCAGGAGGTAACCACGAAGGCAAAGAACTGTAGAGAGAGGGGAAAAAATAGATTAGGAAATAAATATAATCAAGAGCACAGTCATTTGTAAGAAAAAAATAGTTATGGGACTTGGGGAAAAAGGAAAATAGCAAGCTGACTAAAATGGTGCACTCTAACCTCCTCATACTTGCGTGGCCACCACAGTCAACACTGTGTAAAATTAAGCTTATACTATGCATAAAAATATGGGCTTGAGCAGACAAAATATGACATATTTCAACGTTTAAAATAAATTCCTCCTTATACTGCCTCAGTATTATTGGAGGAATAAGGATTGGCGAATATCCAATCCTTACAGATTGGACTGCCACCAATCTAAATACTTTCTACTTTTAGAGGCTGAGGAATTGTCTGTGGGACAATGTGACCTCAAGGTAACACTCCTGCCCTGCTGCTGTGTTCCAGATATTGCTACAGCCCACCTGTACCTCAGCATGGCTCACAGTGCATCTGTTTGCTTACAGAGAAAGCTTAGATTCAAATGCAGGCCCAGACGTGTTCTCAAACAGCACTGCTGATGAGGTTACCAATTCCAGAGGTTTTCTACTGATGAATAAAGATACTCCTCAGTGACAGCAACCACACTGTCATATTACTACCTTGTCATAAATTGATCACAGAATAAGCCTTCTATAGCAGGCTAGATTTATTTCACTTGAACTGATAAAGTCCAATTCAGCACTAGTGCTTAAGCTCCTGTTAATCACTGTGTGTTGTTCAAAACAGACAATATTCAACATAGTCTTAATGACAATACCAGAATGTTTTGTGCTAGTAACTGAATCAAGTAAAATTGCCACTGCAAATAAGATTAACACCACTTTTCTAAGAGGTGAACAAAGATGGGACAAGAAGGAACAAACACAAGCTACAGGATGGGAAATTTCAATTAGATATTTAGAAAAAAAAAAAAATCACAGTGTGAGTAATCAAACAGGCACACAGGCATTGTGGAATAGCCATATTTGGAAATAGTCAAATTCAAGTACACAAGGCTGTGGTAGCCGGACATGAGTTAGCCCTGCTGTAGGAGTGGGGAGAGTTGGAACAGATGACCTCCAAGAAGTCCCTTCCAGCCTAAAAATATGTTATGATTCTACAGTTGTTCCTGGCTTATATGCCATCATTGGCATGGGTAGGCACTGCTGAGCATTCATCCAGTCAGTAAATCTAGGCCTTTCAACAGAGTGAGCATTGTCTAATGCAAATTTTATTTGCAAAAAAACCTGTAGATGATGATGTAAAATTTTATTACAATAAAAAACCTGTAGCATTCTTCTTTTTCCAATTATTTTGTTTCTTATTAAATAAAAGCTCCATCTAAAATGTTGCGAACAGAATGACTATTGGGGATGGATGATTTGCTAAATCCTCTATCCATGAAACCCCTAATGGATTTTGAAAACAAGAATCCACATTTAATAGTTTGTTTATACACTGTGTTGGCTAAACATTATTAGGAAGTATTAGAAGAGAATCCAAACCTCCCATGAGACACTGAACATTCATGCATTTTGCATAAAACCTGAATCAGCATGGAAGCTTATCTAGCACCAAGCGAGTTCCTGTCAGCTACTGAATATCAGATCTGTAGTTACAAACTGCCAAGAGGAGAAGACCCTGAACACCATGACAGGGATTTAATGATCCAATTCCCAGGACAAAAACAGAGCAGGTGTTTGAGTTCCTGTGTTCATGGCCATGCAAAATAAGCTTCAGACAGGATTTGTGAATAGTCAGGAGGACAACTGCAGAAGCATGAACACCCAATAATTTGGAATTCCTGTATACAGTTGAATTTGACTCCTGTTGCCACAACATGAAAAAAGTTATTTTACAACTCCCTTACCTTTGCTAGTGAATGCGTTCACCTAACTCAAAAAGTAACAAGGCTCTTTTCTGTTCCTTTTTTGAGTTATTTTTCATCCACTTTGACTGTTTTGGATTTCTAAATCTAAGTACTAAGATAGCGATGTCAGATGAATTAGTGATTTCATCACATTACGTGATTTTTCACTTGTTGCCCTTGCAAGGCAAAGGAAAGACTATCAAAAGCTGAAGCTCAGGAAGATCATTATGGAAACAGCAACAGCATTCCAGGACTTTCCCCAAGGTGCTGTGTCAGTAATGTGGACAGAGGCTCAGCCCCAGAAAGCTGAATGCATCTTATCCATAAATATGCCAAGTTTGCTGAGTTAAACTGCTTTTGAAGTTGTCCAAGTGCATTGAGTTGACTCGATGCTCACAATCTTTTTTGTCTGCTCGGACGTGCAGGCTCTGGCCTCAGCCAGAGAGATGGTAATAAATGGGGGCAAGGGAGGAGGAAATCAGTGTGATCCTAAAAACATTACTGCCTCTTCTGATGTGACTGTCATCTCCTGGGGGAATTTCTCATCACCTCTAAAATTTATGAACTAAATTGCAGGTACTTACAGGTCTTGTGTGTGACCTGTATCACTCTGCAGCTTTTCAAAATGCAGAACGCCTGTAATTTCAACCCACACTTCCAATGAGCCTTCATTTGCTGTAAGTTTATTGGACATAGAACTGATTTAAACAAAAAGTGAACTCACTGAAGAAGCTGCCCAGCTGTTGTAATTGTGACTGTCCAGATCTTTGGTAACTGAAGATGCATCTACAATGGCAGCAATGAGATACAAAACAAAGGCACTTCCATTAAAACACAGACCCTGTTGAAAAGACAAACATACCTCATAAAGATGCACAGGCATTTGTTTTCCAGCATTGCAAAACTCTCTTCTGAAATACACTGAACACATGCAGTGTGCACTAGAAATGTCATTCTTAACTATTTTTGCCTTCGTCCATGTTTCTATCTGTAAGATTAAAATTTAACTGCTTTGAAGATGCATAAACATTGGACCATATTTTGGACAAACTGTTCTCTCCAGCACACTAAAGCCAGAAAAATCTTAAAGTTGGTGTGCTGTGATTTTCCAAAAGTGAAAATAAGGACTGCAGTTTGGTTACCACAATCTAAGGGTTAGGCAGCAAGAATATGACACTACATGATCAAAACAAAAAAAATAAACAAGACGAAACTGCACTTTGATTACATTTCTAATCTACACAAAGATAGGAATCAATAACTCCTGGCATATGGAGAATATTTCTAAAGCTTCCAAAACTTTGTTTTCTACACTACTGAAGGAGATAAAGAGGATGACATTTTTTATTTTTCTCAGTTGCATTCTTCCATCTCTCAGTACCTTTCCCTTCTGCTTGTTTTTAAGAAGAGAAAGAAACAGGTAAATCCAAGGAGGAGAACAGTCTGAATGGACTACATGGGTCATCAAGACCCATGGCAGATGCTGCATTTTCTCTTTCAAGAGGCAAAGTACTCAGGGTACTTATATTTATCACTAAGAAAGAAGCAAGGCCAATGACAATGACCTCACATAACACTACAGAGAGAAAAAAAAAAAAATTGTTTGGTTTTTGCATGTGAGAATGAACAGGAAAGGTAGAGAGAACAGATGTCTAAGAAGATGAAAGAGAAAAATACATTAGGTTCTTTTTTAAGTACATGATTTTAATACTTTGTCCTTTACTTTCTCACTACTTGATCATGGAAGTTTCTTCTTATTAAAAAAAAAGTTAAATCCACTCAAATTCCACTCTGCTACTTGTGTAAGGCATACAAATTTGGAATGCCTGTGACATGCTTTGCATCTAGTTACAATTGCAGGAATTGATAACCCAATACAGACCCGGTCCTAACTTTGTACATAATCAGCTCCCTTCAGCTTCTGTCCCCAGTTTTGCACTCCAGAGTGACACACAAATATAACCTTTAACTCTGTTGCTCTAGTTGTCTAAATGGTGCCATACTGGTTGGTGCAGCTCCAACTTACTAATTCACATCATGTGACCCAGTGGATGCTATGAATTTATGCCATTACCCACAATTTAATTCATTTTTCACCAGCTTTGGCAGGATCTAAAAAAGGCTGCAGGGAACTGGGCTGGGCAGTGCCTCAGCACCCAGATAAAGTCCAAGGACTGGCCCTTGAGGTTTGATTCACACACTCACAAATGACTGGGGGTTCATCTCACCTACATCACTTTGTCTAATAAAAGGTACTATGTCTATCCACAGATCTCACCCCTCGTTTTATCTGGGCATTACAACTATAAAATATCAACCTGTCAATTTCAGGATGAGATGCCAACAATTGGCAGGTTCTGGTGTCTGTAAAGCACGGATGCAGAAACTCCAAATTTGATTACCTAGAGTATTTGTTGTTATTTTCAGATTTCCCATTCCAAAAAGACTCAATTACCCTGGAAAGCTACAAATCCCTGCAATATCTTGTCATGTAGAAAAGAAAAAAGCACATAATTTCTGAGAAGTGCTGCTCTGGGAAATAACACTGTTGGGGAAGATGGAATGCAGTGCAAGCTGATTGGGCCTTTACTGCCAATATATTACTCAAACCAAATGGTTAATGCTAAATTACCATCTGCTTCTTAAATTCAAATTCACCAGATTTTAAAAGCTTCCATTGATTGTTTTAGCAAAAACCTTGCACTATGAAGGAGAGTCAGTTTTGAAGCACGTCTTTTGGGTTAATTTGCAGTAAAAGTAACTGGATCTTAAGCAATTTGGTTATGTGCTTAACCTGCAAAAAGTGAATTTATGACAGAGAGGTCCAGATGTAATTTTGGATACTGCATATAATAGGAACAGTTTGAGCTAACTGTCGCCTAAGGAGGCAAAGCAATAAATGGCAGATACTGAAATTCAGAATTCTTCAGAGAATAGGGTAAAGGTAAGTGTAAGCTCACTCAAAAAGATGTGTCATGCTCTTTCTAACAAAGATGTTAAAAGCACCTCTATGAAAAGAGACTCCACGTTCCTCTTGGCCATACAGGAGCAGCAGAAGACCAATTCAAGGGCTGTTCCCAAAAGCTCTTTTAATACCTTGGGGCAAAACAAGCTGTAACGCAAGCATCTTTTATTTATTTTGTATTTACTTTCTCTTTATATGACCCTTTTATATAAAAGGAGACTACCTTTTGGACTTACATTTATGTACATCTGCAATATATTTGGAACTCAGAGCAAGAAATACACTCAATATGAATCAAATATTCCAGTTTGTCTACCACATAGATCAGGGGCAACTCATTTATGTGCAGTTGTCTCATAATAGTATTCAACTGATAAAAGAAGTGTAATGACCAAAGCTTTATTCAAATGGATATAAAGATGCTTTCCCTTTGAATGTACTTTACTTACATGTAATGCAATGGGGAAAAAAAAAATCCCCCACACCTTTAAATGTACCCAGACACATTACTGCTGTAATTGAAATAATCCAACATTTCTATAGCAGTGTTACAGCCTTAATGGTAATTGCTGGTTATGAAACTTGAATATAGAGAAGCTATCTGAACATAATCCTGGTTGTTCTTATTAGTAATTGCTATAGTTGGCTATTTATTGCAGCAGCAAATGGGAGCACTAAAAGAGAAGAGTATTCTAGTATTCAATTTTAGTCACATACACAATATAGCTGATAACAAGCTGTTAGCAACACAGAAGTCAAATACATTTCATCATGAAAATAACAGAATTCTAGTCAATTATATTCAGCTGTTAAAAAAAAAAAAAAA
>VYXD01007801.1:768931-796834 GCA_013397195.1 Hylia prasina
AACATTATCTCACCGTATCCAACAAATGCAAAGATAAAATTTATAGTGATTCTTAGATGGGTCAAAAATAGCCAGTTGGCTGGAATGACAATGGCTTTTAAGATCTACTATCCTGAAGACCAGGCTGTTATGGAAATGAGGTAAAAATGTACTGTTGAGAGCTAGAGCTGGCCAGGTTTGTTCAAACCATAAAAACCAGATCTGCATTTTAAGTGCCTGTGAAATTTTTCTGTAATTACAGTAGCTGTTTATCTGATTTGCTTTAACTCTTGAGCTCAAAGCAAAGGATAACATGGTACATAGTTTATATATATATATAATTTTCAGCACCATTTTCATAGTAGACTACATGTGGATTGTCAGAGTGTTGCTACCTCTGAACTACCCTTGCTTTAACTTTAGCAGAGGAAGACTCATGTTTTAAGAGCACAAGTCCTGCTTCTAATGCATGGTGTTGATTCCAGTAGGGATTTCTGCTGTTTAAGCCATATGGCCAGGTCTGTTAGCTCAGAGGCAGCAACAGACTCATTCTTCATGGGATGTAACCACTACAGAGAGAAAAAGAGGTCACTGTGCATAAGCATCAGTCACACACACATTAAAAATCAAGTCACTACATCAGCCGCTGAACAAAATGGTGAAACATCACATAAAAAGTGATTTGAAAGTGTTTGGGTAGTATGAAAGTTAAACACTGCCAGTATGCAGCCACACAGTAATTAGGGCAAAATCTGCAAAGAGTACAAGTAGAGATGGTTTAATTTACACATAGCATAATGCACCAATATTTAGAGTACAAGTAGAGTTGGTTAAATATACATGTAGAATGCACCAATATTTTATTCTCTTCAAAACCCAGCAAGCCTAAAACAACAAAGAATGGGTATATTTACCACCATGGTCCATGGCACCTGCGGGATCCTGGTGTAGGTCATTGTCATGTAGATGATCAGAAAGAAGACGGTGAGAACCCAGTAAAACACAGCTACAAACATCACCCAGCCGAAGGCTGGATATAGAAAGTATTCTGTTCCAGCGATCAGGGTCCACACCAGCAGCCCCAATACCTGGAAAAGTTATGGAGAAGAAAGAAAACTGTTACACAGTTCTAACCTCACACATTTGTTCGAGGTCAAGGAGTGACACCACTGCCATTCACATGAACCCTTTGATGAGCTGAAATGGGATGCTGCACTGGCAAAATACTGATCTAACAAAAAAGAACATATAAAACTGGTTTTACTGTGGCAGGGTGTCACAAAGGGAAAGGCTTCTTGTCTGTTGATTTAGCTCAACCTTTAACTACTTTGGAGCCATACTTGCAGTGATTGCACAGCTAGCTCCCAAAAGGACTGATTATTGTAGCTTACTTGCTGATGTGCATGAAGGCAAATACTGCTGTTTTGCTGCCAGCAAAGTCATTTTAGAAATAACAGCCCATGAAAGACCACTGGGATTTTCAGGTTCTATCTGCCACAGTTACAGGTAACTTACCAGTTGGAGTCGAGCTCAGAATGGTCCACACCTGCTCTGTGGATTGGCAGGCACCATAGACATAGAGCAACTCCTAGACCTTACTGTAAAAGGTTGTAGCAAAATATCAACACCACTACAACATATAAGCAAACCCACCCCACACGCTTTATTAGACTCACACATGAGAACTAAAACTCCTGTATTTGCAACAAGGCTTATCTCTTTCTGCTATCTGGACTATGGTGAAATTGCCTAGCAGTGAGAAATGGAAGGATTACAAAATTAGAGCAAATAGCAACATATTTAACACATAACAGCCACAGCTGGACAGTCTAAAGAACCTTCTACCCCGATATTCTATCTCCAGCAGCAGTTAGTACCAGACATCTGAGGAAATACATTAAAGAATAGACCATGCAACAGTAATGGTTTATTCCTGGACTACCCTCCTCAGCTGTCAGGACTGTGCAGTGAAGGGAGCTTCCTGAGCTTGTGGTAATGTCTTTGTAATCAATAGACCCTGGCAGTAGATGATGGTTTTGCTACAGCTTCATTTGCACAAGAGCCGATCCTATTCCCATGCAAGCTGCTGGCCATGGTCACATTTACTTCTCTATTGCAGAACTGAACATAGATATAACGTTTGGAGAGTTCATGTTTACAAGACAAAAGTATACTGTTAAAGAAAATTTCTTGTAATTTGTCCTCCTACCACCTGGCATCTGCTTATTTTGTCTTCAATTCATCCTCCAAACTGCCGCACAAACTTAATTCAGCCCTCTACTGTGTATTGACAGTAGATTCAATGTATATTATTTGTACATTCATCCAGATCTGCATTATGCATACATAAAAGCACTGCAAAAATGTCTGGTTTATGGTTTGTTTGGAGTTTTCTTTCTCTCTTAACAGAGAAAGCATATAATGGTCTGTTTAAGAGCATTTTCCCCCCACCGTTTTCACCAATCCATCAATTTCTCTTCAACAGGAAGCTCTGGAAATGGCTCAGACTGGAATAAAAATTCCTGCTTTTCTCAGCATACCAGGGGAGGGCAGCATTGCCTCGCAAGAACAGTTCAAATAGCGTTAGGTGGATCCTTTAAAACACTATTTTCAACGCAGTTATCGGTTCGGCAATGCTTCCCATAGTTCATTTTAATTCTACTTCCAACAACATTTTACTAATAGTTGCAATTCAGTTAATAGCACCTAAAACTGCATGAACAATCCACAATCAGATAAAAAACAACTCAATTTTAGTGTAACAAGTGTTTCAAGGCTAAACACTTTTGATAGATTGTTTAACTAACAAAATACCATCTTCTTAGGATACAAAGTTGTTTTTCATTACACCCATCCACTTTAATCCAAATTTAAATGCATCATCCAGAAATCATACCAATAAACAATTGATCTCGTGCTTGATAAATAATTATTAAAGGCAGATTTATCCTAGATCTGAGTATCTTATAAAATGCCAAGAACAGAAATTTCGAAGGTGACAGAAAGAAATGAAACATCATTAAGTATTCTGCTTATAAGTGTTTGCTTTTAGAACACTTTTATATACAGAAGTAGATTTTTCATGAAATGCACAAGACTATGAAACTTTTTTACTACTAAATGCAAAGATTGATAAGGATAGCCCAGATTATATAATGGATTATTATTCAAAAGAGAAAAATCTTCACAAGCAGCAAATTATTAAAATTAAAAAGGAAAATTCTGAGGTTACATGAGACCACTAATCTTACATTACCACACACTAAAGCTAGCAAGACATTCCCTAGAGCACGAGTATTCATGCTGAGCCCTATTTTTTTCCAGTAGTATTCTAAGTAGTATTATCACGCCTCTTTCAAGATCATTTTAATATTTGGGTGGCTGTACACCTGACATGTACAATTCTTCAAAGAATTGGTTTCAATCCACATTTTTAGCTAGCTTGTATCAATGGCAGAACAACTCACTCAGGCAATTGAGATGCACCACAGATGTTACAGATTTATATTCTTAACTGGTTCCTGCATCGTAACTTTGATGGGTTGCACATTAGAGCACATTTGACATTTTCAGTTAGATCCAGATACTCTTACAGCATATTACTGGAGCTGACAGGCTAAAATAATATTTCAGATTTCTTGATTAGACCTGAAAAGGTCAAATCAGCTCATGGTCAACAATTCACTCTGTGTAGTTAAATGATATGGCAAACGGTTTTGCTGCATATGTAAACATACGCAATAAATTGATTTAAAGTTCACACTGGCCGTCAGCATCTACAAGATACCTGAGGAGCCAAAGGAATACAGACATCTAGACAAGCCTTCCATGATTAGCCTGTATTCTCATGGCATGTTAAATACTGAGATTGCTTCTGTGGTGTTAAACACCTGCCTCGTAATTTTCTGACTGTCCCTTACATGACAGGTTTGCTGTTCAACAGATCAGGACAAACTGGGTGACACTCCTGTATCTGCTGGAGCTGAGAATGCCACTTCTCCTACTGATTTGGTATCACACCTCCCCACTGGGAAAACCTGGAATATATTCAAATGTCATCTCAATGAGCACCCAGCGTACAGAATCTGGCAAGTGAGTGATAGGTAAGCAATACTGCAAAGCCAAGATCAGCAACAGCTGGGGAGCGCCTGTAGTAATTCGGGAAGCACAGACAGTGCACAGCCACCTTCCCTGCTCCACGTCAGCTCAAAGACAAGGGAGAAAGCTCCACCCAGGAACTGGGAAAGGCCTGTATCTCATTATGACCAGGTAGGCTAGAGTGTATTACTAATGGATAAGTATTTGACTTTAATTTATGAGGAAGTCATAATATGCTTCATTAGAATTACAGGAACATACTACTATCCTGGAAAAGATGAGCCCAAAAAGGGGGGAGGGAAAGGCATCAAGAAGGCCCAAGAAAATAATACATGTGGTAATGGATGAGAGGGGATGCTGGGTCCTAAGACAATAAGGGCTCCACCAACCAGGTCCAGTTTTTCAAGTCAGATGGGAAAGGGGTTTCAGTGCAAGATAAAGGCAAGCAGTTTTCTGTTGTTTATGGCAGGTTCTGATTTCAACTCAGACATTTATTTTGTGGTCATTTGGCTGCTGCTTGATCAGGTACCTCCATTACTAAAATGCATTAATATGTCAAATGCACTAATGCATACTTCAGCAATTGGCAGATACCATAAAAAGGAAGTAACTTGGTGGCAAAGTCCAGCATTGTTGAGTGTGCAGGTTTAAAATTAGATGCTTAATTACATATTCAAACCCTTAAATAAATGCCATAATTCTTCTGCAGTGTTGAGAACTTCAAAAGTATCAGATTATTTAGTCGCTTAAAAAGAAAAAAGGGCTTTGTTGTTAGTACATGAGACACATCTTGTCTCCTATCACAAGTCAGCAGGTATAAAAGCAGGTGTGAGCTTGAATTTGTGTATCCAGTTTTGCTTTTTAAAGCAGCTTAAAAACTGCAAAAGCAAATTTGTACTTGCAACCTGCATTTTAAAAGGCTATGATGTAGCAACTCCTCTCCAGCAATGCCAGGGCTTGAAATTCTCCACCATTTCCTGATCGGTTAACTCAGCAACACAGTTAAAAAATGTGTATACATCCTTTCCACAATAAAAGTCTCATTGTAGCAGAAGTGACAGGATGAAAAACCCGAGGCTCATTTAAAAAAAAAAAAATAAAAAAAATTGGCATGTTTGCTAGAGGCTTTTTCTATCCTTCATCCAAGAGATGCTTGCTGCAACCATAAGCACTGCAGGATTTAGATGGAGTTGCTACTGGCACAGATGAAAAGGATGGCAGATGGATACTAGAAGAGTTGTGCATTTGCAGCGCGAATTGCCTCCCGTATGCAAAGCCACCTAAACATGGACAGCATCCAGCAAGGAGAATGCAGACATCTCACCTCTTCTTCCTAGCAAAGGAGATTTATGACTGAAAGACAGAGAGACCGTTCTAAGTTATTGCACATCATTATTTCATTACTAAATCACAAGTTAGGAGCCACCTTAGCAGCAGCACAAGCAGCCTGTGAACGTCTCAACCTCCATCCTTTTCTCCCTTGGCTACGTATCAGGATGGTGGTGCTGGTGTGGTTTTTGAGGAGAAAAAAAAAAAAAGGAGTGAGAAAAAGAGAATTCTCCCTCCACTGTTCCTGTAAAACGTGTCCAGGACAGTCAGTCATAGGAACAGATAGATTTAACTGTATTATTTCCAGCTGTTTTTATTTTACAGATTTATTGATTTATTTGCAGATTATTTACAGATACAGAATTACTTTTTTTTTTTAATGCTTTTCCAGCGCAGGCTAAATAGAGTAAATGTTTGCACTGCACTTAAAAAGTGTCTTTAAATCAGAATTTTTGTGCTCTCATACATCACCCATGAAGCGGCATATAACAATTCCGCCTTCTGCCGCTAGAGCGAGCGCAGTCATTGCTTTTATCTTCAGCAAAGGGGCGCTTTGCCCAGCGGTAACATCAGGGCAATTTCCATACAATGCAACCCCTGCAAATCGAAAAGGACCACTCAAAATAAGTCAGACATACATACATATGTCTGTGTGTGTACAAAAAAAAAAAAAATCTTTCACAAGGGTAATTCCAAGTTTGAGTGTCTTCCCAAAGCAACTTTAACAGGTTCACCTCCATACCAGGTGCAACAGCAGTATCAACTGTAGGTTTACCCACAAACTGTCAAAATAAGAACACTTGATGTGTTTTACTTTAAAAAAACAAGTATAAGAAAAAATAAGGTGAAAGCCTACAATTACTGGATAAATCAAGCATCAACCCTGAGTAAAATACAAAATACAAAAATCTGATTTCTGCTGCAGTCAGAGAAAAGGTGATGAGCATATTTTTAAATGGAAAGATTAAAACTTGAAATATTTCTATTAACACTGAGTAAAGATGCAAAGATGAGAAAATTCAAAAATGTTTTTTACCTACAGTTTTTAGAGAGGTAAGAACTCACTTAAGTGTCTTTGAAATTTCAAGGGCCATGTGAATGTACTCTGCAATAATCTAATCCATACATTTCCTTACCCTACTGCTTCTCTTTCCCAGCCTCAAACACTTTTTTTTTAAACACCAAACATTACAATGAGATGCCATCAGCCACTCACTACTGTCTTGTCTTCATTAGATTTTTCAGGGCTTTGCTTTGCTAGAAAAAAATTTTAAAATCCACAGTGCTACAGAAGCATGCCAGTGGTCCTAGTTGGACGTGCCAATTTTATAATTTGTACTCTACAACCCTTAGCATCAAACTTAAGCAGCAGCTACAGGCCTCATGTCTCTCCTAGCTTTGAAAACACCTCTGACTAATGAAGGTCCAAAATTCAGTCTCTTCTACTTTCCCAGGTTTTCTAAAAATTGTGTGAATACGTGTTTAATTACTTCCAAGTGACCAGTTTCAGTGCTAAATCTTCCCACTAGTCTTCAAAATGTCTGTCATGCTCTTGGCTCTGTGGCAGCACCAGCACACGCCCCTCACTACAGGTTAAATTGGCTTGAAATAGTGGCAGTACAGACCATTGCTTCAGAGAACCACTCCCACCAGAGTTGTTGCTTAGGATAGATTCCTTAAGAAAGAAAACTGCTGGAAGCAGCACGTGCCAAATTATGTTCCAGAAGTATGTCTTCATCAAAGACTGAACTCTCTTACCCCAGAGTTTAGTCCAAATGCTATGACATGTCAGAAAACCTCCTGACCCAGGACTGAAATGGGTGAAAGCCTTCTGGCAGACACTTCATTCAATAGGGAACACACCTATTCCGGAATGAGACCTCTGCTGCCTTTCCCACAGCTCCACAAAGCAGGGAAGTCCTCCCACACCTACTCCAAAACCCCCAGAAAGAGTCCAGGAGCACGTCTGCCTAAAAAACTGGGGACCAGACCTCCTTATGTGTGAGCCAGTAACGAAAGGCCACTCCTGGTGTTCAGATTGTGACACTCATTATCCAGACCAGCCACGCAGTGAGGATGCACTGAACCAGCCATGGCATGTGTAAATAAGGGTATCAGCTTGCACTTCCAAAAGGAGTCACACTGGGAGGCAGAGCCAGCACTCAGGAGTGCCCAAGAAACTATGAAGTCTCATTGGGAAGAGCAGAGAGAGGGAGGCATGCAACAGAGAAACATTTTTCTGATCAGAATGGGCACTGCCCAGGCATAGAGACAACAGCACCTGGGCAAAATGCAGCAGCACACCCAATTTCCTGTCACCTCAGCAATCTACCACCTACTAAAAAGGTGTAAATCACAAAGGTACTCTCTCTACTGCAGTCCATGCATGAGGAGTCTTCTGTGATACGGTGCTCTGGCTCACTGCATCTGGCATCCCAGAAAAATAACTCAGGGGTGGGAGTCAGTAAGGAAATCGTGCTGTCCATGCCAGCAGCACATTACAGGTTGCTTCACCTGAGAAATATTCATGGAATGTGTGAGACCAGAGCTAACACCAGTAACACAGTAAATTTAAGGAGGCAGCTTATATTAAAAAAACAAGAGATGTTTTCTGGAAAACACAGGCATTACCACATCAAAATTATGAAATCACTACAACAAATTGCTTACAGTTGCTCAGGAAGTTCTATTCATAATTAGAGGCAGAATGGTGGATATTCAGAAGGTAAACAAGAAATAAGAGTTTGTTCAGGTTGTAAATTTTGTTCATGTCATCAAAAATGTTGCAATGGAAGATTAGAAACCCTTAGGAAAAAAGTAAAAGTAATAAAAACCTCTACCAAAGAGAAAAATATCAGAATGCTTTATAAATCAATGGTGTACCCACACATTGACTATGTTCTACTCATTCCTCCCTTCCACTTACAAAATGATTCAGTAGGATTATTTAAGGCACAGAGAACAGCTCCTACAAGAAAAGAAAGTTAAAGCTGGAAAAAAAGACAAGATCCAATTTTCTGTTGAAGACTGAAGGAGGATATGACAGAAGTTTGCAGAATGTCAGACAGGATAAAGAGGGGAGTGAGGAGTAGATTAGGACTTGCAACACAAGAAGCATCCTGCTAAATTATCTCAAAAAAAGAAGAAAATCAAACAGAATGAAATGGTCTTTAAAAACAAAACAAAATCAAAAAGAAGAAGAAGAAAAAAACCCCCACAGTACATAACCAAATCAAAGAATGCCATAGGAAACATCATACACACTCCAGGTCAGCCTGGTCTGTATATATCATATGTGACAGTCAGCAAGATGGTCAGCAATCTTCAGCACTGGAAATTACTAAATGTGCAGTTTGATAGAAGCTAGAAAACTGTAACAGAGAAGAAAAGCTTGCAATACATTCTCCTTCTTACACTCCTCCCCAAGTTTTCAGTATCAGTGACTATGAGAAACTGAGCTAAACAGTTCTGGTTTTTTTTTTTTGTTTGTTTGTTTTTTTTTTTCTGTTTTAAAACACTTCTGGTTTTAACTTGCCTTCCTTTCCTGCAAAAAAATCCAAGGACTGGAAGATACAAAAGTGTTAATGGATGATTACATGCCACATCAATATATCATTTGTTTCTGAAGTAGAATTACAAGAAATAATCTCAAGCAACTGGGAAGAATCTGGCTTGAATTATATCATCATGAAATTTATCTTCTCAGTAGAGTGGAGGTTGATTATTAACAGGCCATTAAAATGTGTACAAAGAATACAGATTGGTCCTTGTCCCAGGGCACTTTCCACATTAAATGTTCTGGAGTTTGAGGGCTGCATTCAGGAGCACAGTTCTGCTTATCCATGCCTGTAAATTCTAACTCAATCTTATGTTTTGCCTGGGGATCTGAGCACACAGAGTCATTTATTTAGGTTACTGTACACTATACATACATTAACTTGGTATCACAGTGCTACCCATCATTCCATCTACAAAGAAGCAGCAGAAGACAGCCTTGTCTGTGCCCATCACGTTCTATAGTCTGAAAGAAGGACCTTGATGCAGAATACAGCGAGATGGGCAGCCAGGAGAAAGACCTGCAAGCTCAGAGCTGCTGCAGCTGACTGGGACCACGCTGGTTACTGCTATCAGTGGCTCCATCAGGGCTACAGTGTCATGTAAAAATAAAGAGGGGTGGTACAACATGCTACTGGAGACAAGCAGCCTGGCCTAAGCAGCACTTACTCACCTCTCTGGAAGGGCACCCAGTGACACAGTGCAAGGCAATGACCTCCCCAGTGCTCAATCTCTAAAGGCTGACAAGAGCATCTAAACACCAAGGAGAGGAGACAGCCTGGCCTCTTATCTAACAATCCCGAGGGTTGCTACTTGAAAGGAGTGCTGCTGCCACTCCCTTTTCCTTCCACTTCAGTGAGGCCTGGCCATGGCAGGGGTTTCTCCCACCACCTAGAATTTCCTACAGAGAAACACCATGATATTGTGCAGTAATGCTTGTTGATTCCAAATTCACTGCCTCCTCCCAGCCCTGTCAGGAAACCGTGAAGTGGTACTGCTGCAGCAAACACGGCAGTATCATGGAGCTGGGAATTACTCACTGGAATTGCTGCTACATTTTGCCCTTCAGCAGCAGAGAAAGGAGAATGTAAAGTAATAGCACATTAGAATAAAATACAAAATAATCTTCCTTTTCAGTCACTTTCTGAGCAAATTTTCATTTAACCATGCCTTCAAGTATGAATTTTAAAGCAGACAATTACAAAGCAAAATAGTCGCACAGAGACACACAAGGCATGGGATATGTATTTCTTTGTTTCCTAGTGGCTGCTTTTGTGCAGCCTCTAGAGGTGATGGCTTTTTTGAGGAAAAACTTGAAGATTCAGTACAAGCACCTTCAGATTTAAAAGTAGCAATTAAATTCCATATTCCAATAATTTTGCCTTTTCAAAAGGCTGCTGATAAATCAAAATCGGTGAAACTATAAGGCTGAATGATTTTTTTAATTTAATGTTCAAATATTAATACATTTTGGAGTTCTGAGTAGAAGCTGTAACTGATTTCTTTGAGAATTAACACTCAAGTTAGTCCTCGAAACAGTCCTGTCCCCATACAGGCAGTAGAGAAGTAAAAATAAATTGACCCACATGGGATGCAGGGGCAGTTTACTGAGTTGATTTGTGAGGAGACCTATCATTGCACTCATACAATGCCACTTGATTTAATTAAATATTTTTAGCTCTTCATACTATAAAATTATGTGTAGATTTGAGAGCTCATATTAGTCAGGAACATCAGCTACTTGGTGGAAGGATTTAAAAGAGTTTGCAGTGCTTCTTTGAGGCAATTAAAATTAAAAAAAAAAAAAAATAAAGGAAGACCACATTGGCATAGTCTTTGACCTCTTGTTTTGAGACACGAAGCTGAGTTTGGGACAAAGAAAGAAGCTTTCTCACACTCACCAAGAATGTCAGTTGATGATGAATTTCACATCTCTTCTCAAGACAGAAAGGACTTCCAGAGTGCAGCTGCAGTTTAACTCTGGGATAGGGTTGCCCCCCTCCAGCTCAAGAACTTGGGTGGGGCAGACAAAAAGCTTAACATATTCCTTTTCCTTTACACAAATGCAGTGACTGCTCCACAAACACATGAGAGTTTTCCTGAGAAGGACCATGGGCTTTCAAGCCAAGAAGTAGAGGTGTGAAGACTACAGCATAGCCCTTGAGTTCTGAATACTATTTCTCCTTTATAAAGCACTTATACAAATTAAATGTTCAGGCTTAACTTGCTGTGTTCACTGAATACGTTTGTTTCTTGCTTTTGGGAAGTGTACTGTGAGGAAATGATTGCCCTTGTACAGAAAAACTAGAAAAAAAATAGTAATCTCTAACTATCTGTAATCTCATTTTACTTGTTCTTTTATTATTTAAACTGGAAAAGGGCAGAAGCAGATTCTGAGTTCAAAGGAGATACAGGGCCATTGGTGTCTGTCTGAACGTCTCTTCCCCAGTGTGGCTATTTACTATTCTTTTTTATTACTACAACTACTACTGTTTCTTAATGGAGCAAGACTGCAAGGCATGACTGTTCTTCTGATCTAATAAAATCACATACATGAAAAGTCTTCCTCAGCCTTGATATTACCTCTTCTATCGACATACAAACTCTTCCTTTGAAAGAAGTTTTGCAGCGCTCTATCTTCCTTCCTCCCTGAAGGGATATAGTTCCTGAGGGTAGAAAAATGCCAGCTGCTCAATAAATGGCAATGATTTTGTAAGTAACTTTTAACACTTGGTGCATGTGTGCATGTAAAATACACACCCGCAAAAAAAAAGTAATTTTGTCATCGTTTATACATTAATAAGGTGAACTATTTTTAAAAGAGAATTCCTAACAATGGTTACTTATGAATTATGCCTGATTATTTATGTAGTTCACTTTGTTTAAGTGGTGTCTGCGTTCTTCAAGAGAACAATGCTGTATACAGCTGCTTTATTAATAATATCACTGGCTCTTTGTTGCTATTTTTACATTTCCTGTTAGGCCATGTAAATAGAGATGCCTATAATTAGTGTGCACGCAGCATTGTTTCACAAGTCTTAGCTGCTACATTAAAATAGGAAGCTTATTACTTCTTGGGGAATAACTTTTATTTTGCACTATAGTAAAGATACAAAGTCATAAAGCCAGATATGATGCAATGGAAAATTCAAAGGGAGTATCTGTTATGAAATTCTTTTGCTGCATTCTTCATCCATTAAAACAGGAGGAAACCCTTAACTGCTCATTCAAAAAACCTTTAGATTAAAAATGTACTTTAGATTAAAAGTACATTTTAATTTCCACAGCTGAAAACCACAAAAATTGATTTTGTACAATACAGAATTTTTTCTTGCTGTGAGACAGAATCTTCTAGTCATCAAAAGTTGAAACAAATCCCCTTGCCTAACAAACAGAGGAGAAAATAAGATAATAAAGAGATAAGAAGTATGCATTCAGATCTGTTGTTGCCTGCCTATTTAGAAGCTTATTGTATCTCTTGACTACTTCTATATTGAGTCCCAGGTATAATAATCCAACCCTAGCACTATGATTCATGTTTTTAGGTAAAGATTAAGGATTTTACAAAGACTGATCCACATGTTTTAGAAGCAACTCAATGAAAAATCCTTTTCCTTCTCTGGCAAAATTGCTTTCTTTCCTGAGTACACTTTGCAGTAACAACACAGAAGAACTGCATGCCTATAAATATTTAACACTTACTTGCCTATGATGTTCTGGAGGCATTTGCATTCAAAGACTTCACTGTCAGAAAGGACCATTTTGGCCATGTTGCCAGTGACATAAAGATTTCAACTTACAACATACTTTTTGGAAAGAGATGACACCTTGGCATAGATGTTGCAATGATAACATTCATCTTGTCTCTAAAAAAAGCTGCCATAATGTCTACTGCTTTCATTGGCGAAAAACCCCAGGCCCCCAGCCCCACTTCTCATCTGAATTTTTCTGAAGTCAATTTCAAGTCATGGCCTTTTCCAAAATGTCCATCTGTCACCAATATATCAAAGATAACTTTGAACTAAGAGCCATATTCAAAATTGTTGACAAGACAACTGAACAAGAGATAATCACAAATACTAGCACTCCTTCTGGCAACAAGCTACATTGGGTTTTTTAATTCTGATTTATCTTTCTCTTTATTCTTTTCGTGGTAGTAGTAGAAGGAGTTGACTTTCAAGGAATCAAGAACAAATCCAGAATTAAGTTTTCAGCAGAGGCCTATTTAAAGGCTCGCTACCACTGTTTCACATTTAATGCTTTGCAGAGATGTTTAGGGTACTAAAGCAACTTTAGGATGAAGAGGTATATGCAAGTGAAAATATTAATGCCAAATAAAAAAAAAATTAATTGGCCAAACAAGCAAAACAACTCTACACATCAGTCATGCTTTTAGAGAACTCTTTTTCTCAATCTCCATAACTTTATTTTAAACACTCTGAAGGAAAAAAGTCCATAACCCTGAAGGACTTTCCACAGCCTGTATGCCCTCAATAATAAATACTCAAGCAGTGCATGCAGCATAAAAGAACAAAGTAAAAAGGTCTGTGGGATACCTGACACTCGCAATTCAAACTACCAAAGTCATAAATTAAGTATACATGCCTGTTTATGGGGCAGGGTATAATGTTCTCCAACTGCTTCAATGGGCCTTATGTAAACAAAGAACAGAACAACTGGTGACAAATGTCAGCTTTCTAGTGCAAGGAAAAAAAGTCTCCAATCAAGGAAAAAAAACCCCTCAATCCATTGGCAGAAATGATTTAATGTCCCTCAGATGTTTGCTCTGCTTTTGTGTCAGAGGTTAATGTCCTGCAAGGGTGACTGCAGACAAAGCTGCTCAATTACTGCACTCTAATGCTCAGTGTATTTGAGGTAAACAAATCACTAGTTTGTGGTATCACCATAGGCTAGAATGTGAACTGCATTGAACAGCAAGGCATGGAGACCTTGTCAGCTGTCTGCATTTATGAGCTATCAGCCTGAAACCAGAACTTCTGTATTTGCCTCCCATAATGCATATCACAGAAATGCCAAGAGCTGCTGCTCTCACCGCATTCACTCATGCTTCACTGTCCCCACAATACAGCTAATACATTTTGGGTTTTCAAGAATTTTTGATTGCATTTCTCCTCTAAATCTGATTTCCCAATACAGCTCACAGATGTCAGAATGGGTACAGACTACAGGGATTATTATGGATTAGTGAGTCTCACGTGCCTGAAAGTGTTAAAGCAATTACACCTCTTGGTGGAAAGGCATTTCCCACACATTCTCCTTCCAGCTCCTCTGTCAGCAGGTGCAGTTTCCTCTGGGAGAGAAGCATATTGTTAGACCAAAAGCTGGTTCAACCCCAAAACGTATCTAGCAAAGTGTGCCCACAGTCCGAGCCCAGGCTAGAATTTTGTTCTAAATTTCAGGGGAAATCTCCTGAGCACAGCATCAAACTACAAGACTGAGATAGCACTGCTTGCTCTGCATCCCATCCAACCTCCCCGTCCCCTGCACTCCCAAAGCCAAGTGAGCAGACCAGGACACCAGCTCTGTCTCAGGGCAGTTTCATGCACAGACTAAGCTGTGAGAAGGGATGACAAGGCTCCCACAGCATCGACCACTGGCTGAGGAGAAGGGCAGATAAATGGAGGGCAGTCACCTTGTCAGACTCCACCACCAAACAGTTTACGACTCAACCACCTCTGCTGTGCTCAGGTCACAGCTCGAGCTGAGGGGAACTGTGACTGGGTCAGCTGCTGGGTTGGTGCAGGCAGCTGAGAGTACCAATATCCAAAAATGCAGCCACTGGCTTTGTCGAAGGCTGTCTGCATCTGAGCTGCGATTTATAAGCAGCAAGTGATGCAGCACACACGCCAAGGTTATGAGGAGGAGAGCTCTAGGTAAGGTAGCAACAGCAAGTTGCTGAGGGGTTACAGGCAGAGTGAGGGTGTGCTCTGCACTTGCTTTGGGGGAAAAAACATACTAAATATCTTTGACTGCACACAAGCTTTTTGAATAAAAAGCCTCCATATCACTATGCAAGCTTACAGCTTTCCCTTCCCACCCAAATGCTTCTTCTGAAAAACCCAAGCCTTTTCCTGTAGTGCTGTTTATATTATAGCATCCCAATATACACAATCAACTAAATTATATTTACTTAGCTAACTTCCACACCTTTTCCCCTTTCTGTTTCCTCTGATTTGGATCACGGCTTTCTTCTGCTCAATATTTTCCTCCCTAGAATGACAATAGTGCAGATACAATAAAGAGGTGTTACCAGCCTTTTGTTCAAGTGCTCTTTGTTGAGTATTTCAGCTATTTACTGCCCCCTCAGAAGTTCCTGTTTTCCACTGAAGGGGGGAAGGGAAAGCCTGTATAATGACATGGCAGCTTTTTGGTCAAAAAGTCTGTGCGCAGTCAGAGATACTTAGCACATTTTCCCTGCAAAGCCTGATACCAAATCAAAAAGGGAAAAATCTTAAAATAATTTTTAAAAATTATACATATATATAAAGTAGTACTAAAAAAGTAGTACTTTGCAGATATCCCTTTCTTCAAGCTATAAATTATTGCTATATCAAAATGCCCACATTGACACACACTGAAAACTCAGCCCACTATGATGAAATGTGCATAAACACAGAGGCATGTAGTGTAATCTCCTACTGCCAACAATATTACAGGTTTTAGCACATAAAACCAAGAAACCAAAAAGGAATTAGGGCACTGAAAGACATCACAAGCTAGGAGCTTTGTTAGTTCACACAAAGGGAAAAGGAAGAACACAGCACGCAAAGCAATTTGTCTTTGATACAGGAAAAGGCATACATCGTTTGATAATCCAGTGACAAGGCAGGACAGCTATGGGACAAACCCATTTGTTGTATTGAATAAACACATTTAGATTGATACTTGTGATGCTGAGCTCTTTTGATACACAGGATTTAACAGAAACACAATGTGGATGTAAAAAAATGATCAGTGTTTCATTACAAAATAAGGTATCTGCTGCTACTGTGGGATACCTGACTACAGGGAGCTTTGAAGAAATACATAAATTAGACAATCGGGTTATAAAAGAGCATGTCCGAGCAATGGATCTGAACAGCTTCCCCTTTCATCATCAATCAGCCAGATGTTCAAGCCAAAGAAACTGGGCACAGTAAACAAGGCAGCACGACACAGAATTTTTGGGGTAATCTCGGGGGTTAACGGTGCCTTTTGTTTTCCCAAAGTCAATTTTAGCACAACAGATCAACACAAAAATGGCAAAAGCTGTTAATTAGGCTCCTTTTAATCTGAATCTAATTTGACAGTGAGTGCTCCATGCGGGGATATTGGAGAGGAAAGGTCTTAAGGGAGGTGATCTCTTTTATCAGACTAATCCGTGGCCCTGGCAGAAGAAACCAGTGGGAAAAGTTTCTGGGCATACCCTTTTCTTCAGCGCTGAGCGGAAGCAACACCAGAGCCGCCCTTTACCAAACGCTAACAAGTGGATAGGAAACGGCCATCGGAAAGGAACCGCTGGTCCTCAGGAGTCTGACAAACAATGTCAGCACTGATTAGAGCACACAGACTTCACGGTAGGTTGGCTTTCATGTTCTTTTCGTTTCGTGTCCAGATATGTCGGGATGACTGAAGTCAATGGGAAATTCACAACAGGTTCTAATGGCATGAAGAAATGATTCATTATAACCTTCTCTTCATAACAATATTGTTTGTGTGCATCAGATCTTAATCTGATTTTGTTCCCATCAACTCATCCACACTGTATTTGCACCAATCCTCAGGGTCATCTTCTTGTTTGTGTACACTGTCCATGTAATCTGTAATCTACAGAAACAGCAACCAACACAAGTCAAAATTAAGTGATCTTTTTAAATTCACTTCTCCACCATTTTTTAACTGAGACCTAAATTGAAGAGGCAGTTTGAAAGGAAGCTCAGTTTTTAGAGTGAAAATTACTTCAGGCATAGCATAGGGTGAGTTGGGGTTTTTTGGGACATTTTTGGAGTGAGTGGGATTTTTTTGTTTGGTTTGTGTTTTTTTGTTTTTACCTCCAAGACTAGCATTCCACTGTACAGCTTAATAAGAAAGTGAAAATTAGATGTAACCAAGCTTAGAGAATTCCTTCTCATTTATCACTGTGTACTCAGTTTAATTTTAACTTGAGCTGGTGAAACACTTTACAAGAGACCCCATCTCACCTTTAACACATTATCTTGACTTGCTTACTTCAGGCAAACATTTGCTAGATAGTTGTCTGTTACTGCATAAAGAGAATGTCAAGATCTTTGCACAAGTGTCTGGTCACGTTTCATGATTGCCAAAGTCTAGGAAGAAATCCCCAGTTTGAAAAAAACTGCTTGGAAACCTCATTCTCCTGGCTAAGATTCCTACCATTTTTGCTGAGAAGTTAAACAGAAAATCCTTTCAATATACCAAATGGAACAATGAAATTGTACCTAGTAACATATAAGCTGTTTATCACTGTTTCACTCATGGCAAGTTTTATCATTAAATTACAGTTCCACAGGCCTGCATTGTACATTCAGGATTAGTTTTATACATCTTTACATGGATGCTCATATTTCAAACAGAAAGCACACCACAAGAGCAGCCACCTCTCCAAGCCATCATTACTTTCCTCTTGCACACTGCCTTTTAAAGTGAAGTCCCAGCAACAAAAGAGTGTACTCACAAGAGTAAAATAACGATTGTGGTTTTCCAAAACTAAATATAGTCGTTTCCCAATGACAACTGTCTTTCTGTTAAGTATGAATTTTATTTGGCATCCAAGCTCATTCCCATGCATTAGGAGAAATAAAAAGAACACTAATTAATGTATTGATTTGTACTGTGCTATATCTTAGTAACAGCATGGGGAAGGGAAAATATTTTCAGCTTGGAGGACAACTGGCAATCCACAATAACTGTTGTGACTGTATTGCACAGTTCAATGAACATGGCTTATGCACATAGAGAGGCTTTGAAGCATCAATCAGAAATTCCAGCAGAGATCTTGCTTTTCTATGCATCCTGAATCTCTTATATTGAAGACCTTTTCGGCCTTTTTCATCTTTCACTGAGATAACCACAAGATTGTGGTTGGTTTCAAAAAATCCAGCTCTGTCCAGCCTGTTTTATGCCTTTTGTTTTTAAAAAAGTTGCATTCTGGATGAATGCAAGAACTAAACATGTCACAATGTTCACCAATAACCTTCTAAATCACTGTATCACTATCAGTATCTCTAATTATGTTCTCAAATACTGTGGTATTTTTCATAGTTTTGTTCACCCACAGCTTTATGAAACCATTAAAGATGGGTGTCTCATACTGAGCAGAACCTGTTCTTTCAGTTGCCCAACACCTCCTCTCTTAAAACAACATTTTGCCAGATTCTTAGTGTAGGAGCTGAACTTTCTGTGGTGATTTTCTCTGTCAAGCCTGAAGAAAAGCAGATGAAAATCATGCAAAGCAGGCCTTTGGCAAGTTGCCCTGAGCTGCTGGATAAGAGGGCTTGAAGAAATGAGGCAGGGAGACAACAAAAACCAAACCCATCACAGAAGAGAGATGGAAAATTAGGACTTGGGACAGAGGCAGAGGGGTGGACGAGGGACAGACACAAACATGTTGAAATACTTGCAGTTAAGTATGCAACACTTCCAGAAACGAGTTCTTCACACATCTTAATTCTCTTCTTGGTTAAGTATACATTATGGTATAGTCTATAATTTTCTGACCACATCCTTTCCCCTTCTCCACACCACCACCTGCATGCAGCAACAGAAGGGAAAGCCTCCTTCAGAACTGATGCCTTCTCCCCTATTTTGCATTCTGCCTGTTTACTTGCATGGCCTGCAGAACTGCAACTCAGAGCTTTGCATCTGCTTGGGCACTTGAAAAACACTGTGTTATCTGTATTGTCCCACAAGCCGATCAATAAACTATTAAACACATCTCTGAGAGATAGAGTAGTATGCTATCCCAATTTTAGTGCACTAAAATTAGGGTCAAAAGCCAATTCTTGCCAAATTTCTGGAAATCTCTTTTCCCACAGCATTTATTACGGCACTGCATTTTGCATCTCTAGAACAGAGAGCTCCTACTGACTTTCAGGCACATCTGAGAAAAAATTTTTTTCCTGCAACTCAAATCCAAAGCTTGGGATTCAGAAAACAAATAAAGTGAGCACAATGAAATGTAGGGCTTATTTGCCTTGTCTAGCATCCCATAGGAACACTGTGGTGCAAGAAGAAGATAAAAATCAAATTTTCCAAGGAAGTAATTAGCCAAGAGACCATCCTCTCTCTTTGAATAATTCCTTTCCTTACTCACAACATGACTTCCTCCAATGCTGTGTGCACAATATCCCAGTCATGCCCAGAAAAGCTCTTCTGTGCAATGACCATGACAGAAGTTTCTTGATAAAAATAACACGATCAAGCAGGTTTTTACTGGATTCCAGTACCTCCACAAAATTCAACATGAAACCAATGCTGCCATGGTGAAACTAATTTTGATGCTTCTTAATTTCCAAGACCTTAATAACATAATAATGTTTTTTAATTGCTTAGTAAGTGCCTATACATGCAAGCTCTTTGAAACAGCACATGGGGTTCCTGATAGCAAGGTACATCACAGTTTACAAATTAAACTACAATCAAATCAGCACAAATGCTGTCATTTTTTGGTCATTTTTCCCCACTAAGGATTGAATTATAGCACCACTCTCCTCTGCATGTATCATAGTTGTGTCCTGAGTCTGTAAAGGACAATTGTGCATTTGTTTATGCTTTCCAACCCACAGCAGTACTAACAGGCATCCACCAGAGACTCACCTTCTCCTCACCTGATCCTTGTCAGTCTGCCCTACAGTGGCTGTCTCTGGCTGGGCACAACCTAAGCTGATGTTATCAGTTGAAGTGTCATTTTAAAGACACATTGTAGAGGTTATCCTTTCGTTGGAGGCTTTTTTGTATTTTTACTTCTTCCCCTGCCCCCCGGTGCTGAATTCCTGCCTGCAACACTCGGTCTCCATTTTTAAGTTTCACCTACAGTTCCTCATACTTGTCTCAAAACTGTGCTGCCCCATTCAGCTATTACCTGCCATAGGAGCTGAAGCCTTTGGAATACCATTATAATTGGATGTAGAGAACATATACTAACATATATATTAAAGGGACAGACAGGAAAAAAAAAAAAANCTTTGAAGCTAAATAAATGGATCTGTGCAAAAAACAGTGTCACCTTAAACATATTTAAATTCAGTCCTGGACACAGCAGCCACATTTAAAGCTGATGATACAAACCGTTCTTATTTTTTGGTATGAAGCAGAGGTTCTTGACAGATTTTCTTTCAAGTTGTGCACATTAGGCTACCACATGAACACAAGAAGCAATTACCAGAGTATGATCAAAGAAGCTGCTTTTCCTTCGTGGCCTCTTTCCAGGGTCCTACTTGGGATGTTTCAATTTATTTACTCTTCATAACTAGATTATGATATATCCAGAGACTGACACCTTACTGATTATTACCACACCTACTCACTTTGTCTCAGTTCTACAAAATCTGATTTTAGCACATCTTAAATCAGACCAGAAACATTGTGGTTGCCCAGAACAAACTGTGCAGACTGCATGCCTCTAACAATACCAATTTGTTGAAACTGGTTTTGTTTTGCTCTGAAGATTTTTCTCACAGCAAACCTGTGGTTGCCTCAGTGTCATCTGTACACCCATACCTTGCAAAAAGGGTCAGTGTAAACACTCCATATTGTGCTCTAGCTTGGCAAAAATGCAGTCACGCCCAGGACTGATCCAAGCCTGTGCAGTGAAGAGGTCTGGCAAAGCCTGGATACCGTATTAATGCGTGTAGAACCAAGAGCTCAGCCTCTTTAAATTCATTAACATAAGAATAACACCAAACTTTCCTTGGACCAGTCCCAGGTGCCACTGAAAGCAGTGACTTGATTCTTTCCTTACTCAGTCCCTCCTTCACTGGAGTTTTAAGAGCCTCATACCTGATCTGGTCCTTTCAGCGGCAGGTGAATTAGTGCCAGCAGCTTCCATGGGGAACTGGCTCAGGCCACAGGAACAGAACTACCTTTGCCAAAGGCCTGATGGACGCTAAAAGCTATTTGCTGTTTGACCCTAGAAAAATAAGGGCTAGGTCCTCTCTACAAGGGCACACTTTCTGCTGTTTTTCTGGAAATCAAAGGGGAAAAAGTGTGGAAATATCACACAATACAATATGTACTTTATCCAAAATAAAATGAAGCTAAAACATATATATATATAAATGTATGTGTGGATATGCATGTGTATATATATGTAGGCATATTTATCTACATGACCATTATAAACCAAATACATGGCACTGTTATTCCCAGAAGAGAACAGGAAAGAACAGTAGGCTGAATGAGAAGATAATCAACAAACAAGAACACATCATCATTCCCTCCACACTTCCCCTCCTGAAGCGTTCAGAGTGCCCAAGAGAATTTTTCTGTGGTTTTAAGAACTCAGTTTTTCAGAAGAATCTTTGAGGCACTGCTGCTCCAATCCTGCCTGTTGGTGTTACACAGGTGGTTCAGAGCACAGAACAGAGCAGGCACACCAGTGGGCTCCCCAGGTACACAGGAGTGCTCCCATCCAAAGGGCAGAGGGTGAAAGGCATCTGCTTTTGCTCTAGAAGCAGCATTTTGTTAATGAACTAAGAAACCTGGGGGCCATTAATGATTTTGCAAGAGTCTGGTGTGACCCATAGACAATTTCTTCCTGTGTCCTTTTCCCGCCCACATCCTTATTGCACTGCCAACAAATACACCTCTTCATCATGGGCTGCATGGAAAACAGGGTTCTTTAGACATACACTTTAGGCATACACTACTTCAAGATCCTCTAATCTGTGGTCTTAACACTGTGTAATAAATAATTCCAAGCAGAAAGCAGGAATGACAGTGCAGAAAGAGAAAAAAAAGAGAATATAACAAAATGGGAGAAAAAAATACCCAACTGAACAACAAACAAACAACCACAAAGAAAAGACACACAGACAAGTCCAGGATCTGAATTCATTTTAGGGCAAAACGCAGCATCAGACGTCTCCATCATTATCAGGTACCTCCCTCAGGTATCTGGCAATACCACTGTCTTCCCACAATACTATTACCCAGGGATTTGGGACTCCTGTCCGTATCTGGAAAAAGGCAATTTTCAGGAACACAGTCACAGTCTCTTTGCAACTGTATCATCAACCTTTGTCCTCAGACACTGATGGTCACCTCAGCATTTACCCTCATGACTCACACCCAGCCACAGCATCATGCTAAAGCTAACACCTGGGAAGCTGCCTATTCCATTAGGAATAATAGGAGGACTGCACATTTCACTATCATATAGACACAGGCCACTGAAGCCCAAAAAGACTATCTAAAATTAAGTTTGTGCCGATAAGAATTTTTGCAGCCACAAAAGAAGAAAATAATTCTAGTTTGGGGTGGGGGGGGCGGGTAGAAAGGATTTACATTATATTCACTATCCACTCAACAACAAAGTAGATGCTTAGGTATGACTTTAAAGCATTCTTCTCATGGAGAGATAATGACATTTTATATGTGTTGCACCTTAACTCTGACGTATTGAGAATATTTTGCATTTTTGACCTTTGGTAAAATATCTTCATTCCGTTTAAGAGGCACTACCACTTTAGCCCAAACACTTTCTATCAACACTTGGAGCACATTCAAAAGGTTCTGGTTTCTTGTGTCCCCCAAACAGTTCTCTCTTCCCAAGGAAACACCCTGATCTTGTCCAGGAAACTAAAGACCTTACAGGAAACAGAACTTTAAATAAGTATATGATCCTAAAGGAAGATGGAGATGATATAGATGTGCATATTCAGTACACTAAGGACAGCTAAGGGTTAGCAGTGGAACAACAGCACCCAGAAAATGCAGAACTGAAACCTGACTTCAGCAAGAGTTTTGTCTGATCAAGACCAAAGGAAAGAGCTGAGACTATATGGTGTGTTTTCTTATTCGTGCATAGGAACATGAAGCTGCTGGATGAAGCGACTGACTAGTCACTACAGGATTTGGTTTTTTTCCATTCAGTAATTCAAAGTGAATAATATTAAGATCATGCTTGTGCAGATCTCCTCTAGGCAAAGCACTTGTTCAACATGTCAGGAGGTAGCTCAGTGTTGTCAACTAGTTGCGAGCAGACACGCTATGACTGGAGTAAAAATCGCATTATAAGACAAAACAAAAAATCTCTACTGTTCCTGAAAGAAGAACTTGTCTTGCTGCTACTCAGGTAAGGAAAGAGGCTCCTTGGAACTCCCTCCATGCTTCTGAGATATTCTTCTATGCTATTCCAAGAAATGGGACGGCAGGAGGGGGATGGTATATATACATAAAATGTTGACTGCAGTCAGAGAGGGCATAAAACTAAAAGAAAAAGCTAAATGCGAGGAGAGCTTTAAGTAGAATTTTTCTATTTTTACTTTCTCACAATAGATCATCTCCCCTGTATTACATCTCTTTTTCTTAACATTTATATAACTTTATTGCTGACTTAATTCAACACTTGAATATCTGTAGATGAGTTGGATGCATCTCTCAGGAAAAAGAAAAAGGTGAAAA
Source organism: Hylia prasina (assembly GCA_013397195.1). NCBI lineage: Eukaryota > Metazoa > Chordata > Aves > Passeriformes > Sylviidae > Hylia > Hylia prasina. The sequence continues at coordinate 792,536 of VYXD01007801.1, forward strand.
GTCTATTGGACAAACACTTGCACATTTCCAGTTGTTCTGGTTTTGGCAACCTCAATATCTTAGATTGGACATAACTTTGAACTTCTATTTAATATTCCGAGGGTCACCAGTCTACTAGAATAAACAAAGTCAACAATATTTCCTTTATGAATTAAATCTTCAAAGGTCTAACATTTGAAGAAGAATAATGAACCAGTGATCAAAATTATTTTTATTGTCCAGAAACATAAATTTGAACCACAATTTTATGTGGTGCTAATAAAATAAATAACTTCCTATCAGGCTTTTATTTCAAGTACCTATTTTATTCTGGGCATTTCACAGAATAATGCGCATAGAAAAAAAAATAAAGAAATTACAATTTACACCATCACAAGACCTCATGTGCAGCAGCGTAACAACCTTCTAAACCTTTCCAAGCTATGTAAGTATTTGTTTTTGTCAAGGTCAAATAACCATCACAAGCCTTAAAATCAGTAGTGCAAGTTTTCTAAGAGACTCCATCTAGCAACACTGGTGTGAAGCAACAATCTGAAGGGATCAATGTCATCCTGTTAGAAGGTACATACTTTTATAACTACATCCATAGCAACCACAAAACTCTCCACTTCCCCAAAGTGATCCATAATGCTTGACTTGAGAAGCTGATTTAAAGCTCTGAGAAGGTATCACTAGCCATCATTTTTCTTGGCCATAAAAGTCCCAGGAAGATAAATGTAGCTTTTCTGAGCCATCATTTTACAGAAAAGAAACACTCAAAAGATATCTCTAGAAATCGCTATACTTGTTCATTTTGAAACTGTAAATCCTCCAGGGGGACTGGTGGTGCTACACTGCAGCAATCAGTATCAATTATTTAATATGATGTATTTTTACTTCAGTGTCAACCCAGGCAATTGACATCTAATTTTCTCATTTAAAGACTTTCTGTAGCACCACTTACATCTTCTATACTACTTTTCACCAATGGGTCTCAGTGAGCCTTACAAAGATTAGTACACATATTCCATGAATGGATGAGCCATTTTGAGAAGTTAGAGAGATGCAGATAAATTGACTTACAGTAGTCAACGGCCAACTAAAGCCAGTAAATCCAAATTTCCAAAGTCAGAAGCCTCTGCCCTGTCCAGCAGGAACTACTACTTCTGCATATAAGTGCTCTGGACAGCCTTCCATGCGCCAAAGTTACGTTTTATGCCAGTTTCCAAAGGCCTCTCAGAAACCCAGTGGCATTTTCTATTTTGCTCTTTCCACTGAAATAAACTGACCCCAGTTGTTTCCAAGTGAGTGGCAGGAAACCTTGCACCTGCTCTGGTCATGGAGGCAGACGTCAATGGCAATGGAAATCTGTCAGCACCAGGTAATTTAGCCTACACTTCAGGCTGAATTTCTGAGTTCATTTATGCTCGATGTGTGCAGTGCTAGACCAAAAGGCATTACAGAGTTAAGCTGTAGGTTTGGGTACATAACTCTATTACTGCTGAATAGGCACAGTCAGCCTCATCCCACATTTACACAGGCTCTAAAGCAGCCACATAAAGGACAAATAATACCTGATCCATCATAAAACCTGTCTTTACAAAGCTAACTCATTCTGAACAAATTTGAAACAGCAGACTGAGTTAATAGCAGACCAGTGCTTTGCAGGAACTACAAAGAATCTCTTAGCAGGAACTGTTAAGCTGAATTTACTGTGCCATTAAACCACAGTCTCAGTGCAGATGTAGGCTGGTTACCAGCACACATAGAAATCCACACAGCAGTTAATTCATCTTCACAGTATGCAAATTAGGGAAGTGGGAGCAAAACTTGATCAAGATCCTTCATTTAAGGGGCTGGAATATTTCACTTGTGTGGCAACTTTCTGCTTTTCCATTCTCTTTGGTCAAAGAATAACACGGATTTGTCCTTTGCCTACACAGAGAAGAGAGCTCCAGTTTCAGAGCCAGGAGACACAGACTGCACCCCTCTTGCTGCATGCACATTGCTGACTGACAGCATCAATAACCAAATATTTATGCAGCCCCACAGTGCAAACTCCCAGAGCATTTGGCACCATTGTTTAATGCCCCTAGCTCAGCTTTACCATGGACATGGGATCTGGCACATGAGTAGCTGCACTGATAGCAGATATTGCTAAAAACAGTCCCTTTCCCTGTCCATGTCACAGGTGTCCCAGAGAAGGGGAACCAGAAGCAAAGGAATGCTCCTACCACAGCAGCTGTTCTTTAGAGCTCAGTGCTTGGACTGGAAAAGATCTACCAGGCTGCAAACTCCTGAGACGGAATTACATACTGGTCTTATTTACAGGTTTGCAAACCCTTAGCAGAAGGATCATGCTATAAGCTGGGGATCAGTACTGAGGGTCAGAAATATCCTGAAGGGTCAATTGGTACAGGCAAGGCACAACAATCAGAACAGGCTGATTTAGGCTACAGAACTCCAATACTGCTGAATATGCACAGCAAGTTTTGAAATAGAGACCTTAGAATCTCTAGTCATGCTCTGTTAAAGCATATTTTCTCTCAGGAAAAAAAAATAACATACTGAACTGGTGGAAAATGTTTAACCAAAACCCAATGCCAAATATATATATATATATACACACATATAAACTCACTATTTGATTTTAGTAACTGAGGTTCTTTCAGCTAATTCCATATAAAGGTCTTCACTAATACATTTTTCTTCAATTTCACAGAAGAACAGCTGCTCTAGCTGCTTTAAAGTAAGTGGAGTTAAGAACTTGAAATATTTCCTTAAAGGCACTGTCTATCAGTACTCTGCTTCTGTAGGACTTGCCCAAAACTTTCAACTTTGTATCAGAACTGTAGTCTGTTCTGTCAAGTACACCATCACAAAGCAGTAAAAGTTAATCTACATTAGAGACTTCTATTAGCTCCTATGAGTTGGCCAGGAACTGCTCATCTTCACATTTTACAATTATTCCAGGAGTTAGGAATGGCTGAGAGGAAACAAAATCCCCCTGAAAAGCATCATCATTGTTTAGAAAGATATGCTGCACAACACCACCTGTCAACATGAACTGGAAGGCACACTTCCAACAAAGAGTAGGCAAGAGCCTGTCCATGCCCTGTGGCCATGTAGCTCAGTGTGAGTGCAGCTGATCCAGTATTCACAGCCAGGATGAATATATGGCATTCCAGCAGGGCTTGGGAAAAGCCTTGGGCACCTCTGTAACAATCTACAGTGGGATCACTCTTCAGATAAAGTACAAGAAAGGTACATAACTCCGTTGTAATTACTAACTGAAAGAGTGAAAAAGAAAGCAGCTATTCTTTCAAAAACATGTTTATTCACAGATCTACCACAGCTTTGACAGTGAAGCATCTCCTGTATTTAACAGCCAAAACAAGCCTACAACCACTTATCTGCTAGATATCGACAGAATTCCCAAGGACACTGGCACACAGGGTACCAGCTAGCAGCAGGCTCTGACTTCACAGCCTCATCACTACTGGCATCAGTCTGGCATCTCAGTGTGCATCCTCTCTCCAGTGGCACTGCTCCTGCCAGAGGTCCTACATCACACAACAGCCTGAAGCTTTGCCTGGTTATTTTAACTTTGAAGCCTGCAAAACCAACAGCCATTCCACTGTTCTGGTGAAGCACAATGTTTTCAAGCCTTGAAAAATAAATGTGGTCTGATAAGTTAATCCTTGAAGCTTCAACACAACAAAAACTTCACACTGGAAACTCAGAAAGTTAGGTGGGGCAGCCAGCTCTTTAAGACCCTCAACTATTAATAGAGTAGATGAGTGGAATTAAACACATCATTTTTAAGAGAAGATGCTGAGTGTCTGTTGCTCAACACACGGGCACACAGGCCTGCAGAGGGATCCCGGCGTTGTGCTGTTCACCACCTACCACTAAGGCAAGTGACCGAATTTAGCACTGCCTGGCCCTCGGTATGTTCATTCACACCTTATGGACTACCTGCAAAAATCAAATTCACTACCAAACCCAAAAGGTGTCAGCTCATCTCCCACTCTGCACAGGTGTATCTAAGCACTAAGAACATAAGGAAATGTTTTTTGTTGACCTAGGAAACAAAGACAAATTGTTTAATTAACTCTCACATCATGACTATTCGTGCGTTATAAAGTGCAAAGCATACACAACCAAAGTGGTCACAGAAAAGTCTCCAAAACTCCGTGCCCAGTCTGCCAAAACTCGTCTTTCCGCCGCGGGACGTGATGATACCGCAGATACTACGGGAGGCTGAACAGACCGCGTGTACCCTGCGCTGCTTTTCCAGTTTCCAGGCGGGACATTTGT